>JAECWP010000154.1:0-245921 GCA_018150745.1 Drosophila sucinea | reverse complement strand
CCCTTGGTCGGTGTTCATTGAGATCCGCTCCTGCATCTAAGTATTTTGCGGAGTGTTGTCACATTGACGCTATGTTGCAGGTGCGTGTGTGTAACATTTATGAACTCGTTACACGTAATTAGGGTCAGTGTGTCTCGATGAGGAGGATATCTTTGTGGCATATCCCACAGACACACTCACACTCGCACTCACACTCGCACTCACACTCACACTCGCCCTTTTTTTGTGTGCGTGAGCGGACTCACAATTAATTACAGTACCGGCGAATGCAGTGGCTCAGTCGGTCAGTCATTCACTCAGTGGGTCGCGGCCTATTGATATACAAAGCGGTTTCCACTAGCCAAGTCATAAAGCTTCTATTTTTTTTCATTCCTCGGATCGCTTTAATTAGGCTGGGCATGTAAATTAGCCAAGAGATGGCCAACCTACCTGTACCCCGGCTCAAAGGGGGAGTGGAGAGGGGGGCGCCATTACTATTTATTATGTGAATTTCATGTGTATCGTGTGTGGGTGTGGCGACGGCGAGGGCTGCTCCTCCATATTCCCTTCATAGTCACACATTAATTGGCAGTGGCCATTCCATTTTAATTAGTTTTCGCAACGCTTCAGGCCCAGCCAGTTGCTGCCTCGTTCCTGGTTCCGTTCCTGTTCCTGATGCCGTGCGTGAATTATTATGCCCGGCGTAATATATTTTATAGAAACGTTGACTTTTTGCCTGCCAGCCTGTGAAATTATGCACCAGTCGTGTATTTAAACTACAGAAGCCAAATACTGCCAGCATCGCCGATGCCGCCAAACTTAATTGAGTTGCATGCGGCTGGCAGTTGGTTGGTTGGTTGGTTGCCATGGATTTTGGTTGAATCCCGTCAAGCCAACAGCTGCTAATAATCCCCCCCTAACTCCAAACCCAACCATGTCGTCCAACAAAAATTACAAGGCCACATTTGTCAGTGGCGGGTTAGCCCAATTACATGGGTCTCCAGTGAATTATTGTGTCTGAAATTAGCATTTGGATAATGGATAACATTCTCAATGAATATTTGAAATATTCTCATGCAGCAATGTTTGCCAACTAAAATGATTATCCCTTATTTAGCTGGAACTCCCCGGCAGGATAACAGAACACTTTTTGCTGGTCTTAAACTGGTCGAGGAAGTTCTGCAAGAGGACAAAGGCGGCTGCAATAACTGAGTGAAAGTGTTCTAGGCAAACGAAACGATGTTTGCCAGTTGCAAAGCAAGAGAAGAAAACTAGCTTGGTTTAGAAGTTAATGGATAGGGGAGTTCCAAGTAGTTCTTGCGAATCGAAATAACCGATTTTCGCTCAAAATAAAATGCATATCGTTAAAATTTCAGAGATTCAAAGGCAAATGGAACCAGAAAAAATTGGATTACACCCAAATCTTTATTTTTGCACAATTAAATTTCTGAATTTTTCGATTTTCTTCAATGATAATCATCATATTTAGTTATTTAATAAAACAACAAAAATAATTTTTAATTATTTAATTTAATTCGTTAATACTCCTTACTGACCACACGACCTTATAATAATTATTCCTGATCTTCTATTGAGCATTGACATTGCCATTTTGAGCCGCTTTGGTTGGGTTATTTGAAGATGAAATAGAAATCGAACATCAAATATACTTTGCCATATACAATTTCCTGATCCAATGTCGGATTGATATCATGGATTGATATCAAACTCAAAATGTCGAACAGTTCGAGGGAGCGTTCTGGTTTTGGATAACTCTTGACCACCCTAAAAATCTCTTGGAAAAATATTGCTGCATCAGTTTTGACTAAATTTATCGTATACTTTCTGCCGAAGATGGATACACAAATTTAAAAAAATAATTCATCACACGATTTTTAATGATTTTGGTCCCTGGGCAGAACAGAACCAAAATTTCCCTTTACCTTTGACCTCGTTGTATCTTTCTTACCCAATTCAGTTTAATGTTTCAGCAAAATAGAACTTTTATTTGCTGTTTTGAATCTTCGGTTTAATGATTTCGGTTATTGATTTGAGATTTACCGTAAAAATGAAGTAAAAACTAATTTCAATTAACACGAACTTTTACTTACTCGAAGAATATTACAGATACACCCAAGAAAAAAGCAACTCGCATGTTCTATATTTTCCCTTTACCAACAATTTGTACATAAATAAATTTTTTTTAAATTGCTTAAACATGTTTCTCAAATTTTTTTAAGATTCCCATGCTTAACCTAATCCAAGCGATACATAAATCCCAGTTGCATTTGGCTACGTGGGACGGATGACATCGATCGCTTCTACTTAAAGACAACGAGAGAATGGTTACTTAAATATCCTGTTGAAAAACTACAAAGAAACATTTTTATAATATTTATTAATTTTCTTCGACCTTTGAAATGGTGCAAAAAAAAAATAGTTTAAATAGAAACAATGTCGAATATTTAATTTCCCAGCTAATATTTATATTTTTAGCTACCGATAAGCCGCTAAGAGGAAAATACATGGAATCTTTTTTAAAAAATCCTAAATATCCAAAAGGTTGGCCACAACATAATGTAATAATGTTTATTAAATAAACTAAATTATATCAAATTATCATCTATTATCTAGAATTTTCTTTTCTGCGAGCTCTGTTTATTATACTCTAAAGTCCTATATAACTTTTCTTCTTGGCGATAACCATGAGAAGTAGCCAAAAGACAACTTCTTTCAATTATACTACTTAAAGTCACACTAAATTAGAACCAAGTAAAGCCATTGAAAACCTTCCCATTCAAGCCTAAAAATGCGTAAGAAGCCCAACTATAATGCGAGATGTCTGGATAATGTCAATTACTTAACGCCAACCCTCGACCAGGTTCTATATAAATAGCGTTTCCTACCAGAAAAAGGAAGCCCGGCAATAAAAATGTAGTCCGAAAGAGGGAAAACTCTCAATTGGCTGACGAGGGGGGAAGAAGCGTGTGAAGTGCACAACACCTGTAAAACGGTGAAACAACGGCAACAACAACAACCCCAACATCTAATACCTAATCTCTAATGGCCAAGAGCTACTTATCAAATGGTTGGAATGGAAAAAGGATATGCTATTGTCCCTAGTCAACTCAATTGCACAATGAAGTTGTTATGATGATGATGATGCCACAACGACAGCTGCCTTCGGCTCCCTAACCCTCCCTCCCTTCCCCTCTACTATTCTCTATTCTGATCCCCGATCCCTCATTCTGTGGAATGTAAAATTATATATTAATCAATATTTGTGGCAGCAACTGGCCATAATAAGCCGAAGCCATCTATCAAGACAAAGAGAGAGAGAGAGGGAAATGCAGCAGTCCACAAATTGAGCAACCCAAAAAAAATAAAGTAAGGAAACCTGTTATACAGTATGAGCCAAGTGCAAGGCAAACAGAATACATAAAAACAACTGTGCGGGGGAGCGAGGGGAGAGGGAAAGCGGTGAGCGATGTGTGTGAGTGAAGACTTTTCCAGGTAGGGCTCTGAATTCATGCTTGTGTGCACTTTGACCACAAAAAGGTCAAGACGCTCCCAAAGAAACTCAACAAAAAAAAAGCAGACAAAAAAGGCAGAGGGACTCGGACTTGGACTCGGACTCCTACTCGGTCTTGGCCCCTCATGGCTCTTGGGTCCAAGGTAGTCAAATATTATTTTCACAGACTCTCTCTCTCTCTCTCTCTCTGTCTGTCTGTCCAGCAGCCCGTAACCAAACAGAGACAATTGGACAGTGGACTTACAGACCGACCAAACGGCCGAATGACTGACTGACTGACAACCGTAAAAGTGTTGCCGTTGCCGTTGCCATGGAATGTAAAGTCATCTTCATGCATAAATAAGCTTGAACCCAGGCCGTAGTAAAGTGTTCCATATCAATTTCCATATTAAAATAGTCAAAGAGCCAAGTGTCCAATACGAATTTTTTTACTCCATTTTCTTTGATTTGTTTGGGAACAACAATATATATACAAGACATATCTGTATGTTTATACACTGCAAAAAAACAATTCATATCATTTATTTTCTGATTTTCTCAGAACCCTTTTTTTAAGATGATGATGTAAGCTAGAGGAAATCTTAATGAAGCCATTTGAAATCTTCTATTGTTATATATGGTCCCTTTTACAACGCTCTACAATTAGATTACTTGAAGCTAGAGACGAACAGAAGGTCCACAGGACCACACACCGCTAAATATGACTCATCGGAAATTTTAGGCAATCTTTTGTATAGAGCATTTCCTTAAAAAAAAATATAAAAAAAAGATTAACGTCATCTTCCAGATACCAGAAAAAACAATTATCTTAAACATAGAAATACATCCAAGATTTAAAAGAATATGTGTTCAACTACTCACAATGCTGCATTTTATGAAATAAGTACAATATACCTATTCAATTAAATTTGATAAATGTCACAATTAATTTAATTTAGTGAAGTTCATAATAATTTAAATCTTAATTTGTCTTCATCTCGAATAATTTGTAGTAACTAAACTTATAATTTAAAGTAATCGAGTTAAGCAAAGTACCTAAATTTTTATATTTATATTGCTGAAATGGCAAATAAATAAATAAGAGCAACAAGGAATAAATTGTTTATTAAATAAATAATTTTTAGCAGCTATTGGGATTTAATAATAATAAACCATAAAGCTAGAAATACATTTTTTAGCCTTTTCAGTATAATAAACGATGGAAATGAATCAGTAACTTCGTGATATGAATTAGATATCGTTTGCTAATTTTATTATTCCTATCAATAGTTCCTGTCGTCATCGGTGAACTCAACCATGGAGTGGTTGAGACCACGCAAGTTAAACACATTTCCATTTGAGAGCATCGCTAGACTATCCTCCGCCAGAGAAGGAATTCAATTGGAGCCCACCACGCGGTAGTCTACGTTGCTCTTCCTGTTCCTCCTATTCATTGCTTGACTTTTCCTGAGCGTTTGGATTCGACATGACTATTGAAACTATCATATTCGTCCCGTGGTAATTGTTTAAGTTCGAAAATGTTGAAAAGTTCA
The DNA here is from genome assembly GCA_018150745.1 of Drosophila sucinea. NCBI lineage: Eukaryota > Metazoa > Arthropoda > Insecta > Diptera > Drosophilidae > Drosophila > Drosophila sucinea. The sequence goes on along the minus strand of JAECWP010000154.1, from coordinate 240,878 downwards.
AAAATATGGGGAAAGGCTATATTCAATTAGTGATGGTAAACGTTAAATGAATGACTCATAAATACCATGGAATACTTCTTCGTTTTCTGAACAGCATTTAAACTTGTATTATCGGGGAATATTCGACTACTCAGGAACCCATTCTGTTTGAAAAAATCCGCACAGCTATAATTTAATTTAAAGCACTAATTTTTAATTAGACAACACTCTTCCGGCGTCAATAAGCATAATTTAACTTTTAGCCAATTTTTTTCCCGCTAAAAATGTAAAGTTTCATTTGTTACGCACCCAAGGAACTTTTCCCATTCGTTTGACACCGCAATATTAAATCAATTCCATAACAAATTTCTCTCAGTGTACTTATGTATTTTTCCCACATCATTTTGACATATGCAAGTCGGAACATTTCTAATTGAATGCACAGCAAAGTGAGTCAACCCACTCTCCCCTCTCACTCCCTCACCAACCTCCCCCACTTGATCCCATCCAACTCTGTTCTTATTCTTCTTCTCTTTCGAAGTGTAAATAGAAAGTTTCTCTCTCTCTCTCTAATTCCAACTTTAAACTTGTCTCTATGCGGAAAAATAATTTCATTAAATATCATGAGTTGAGTCTTTTCAAAAGAAATATTTATTTTCTGTTAATTTGTTGTTGCTAAGCTGATGTGTCAGTTTTAAGTTATGAATGAAATTGATTACATTTTTGATGGGAATAAAATGTTTGAGAATTCTCCAAAAATATTATCATTCGTGCCACAAAGAGAAAGAGAAAGATTTATGGGAGTGAAATTCAGATAGATTATGTGAATGGTGAATATTTTCTATTCACCTGTAAAAAGAGTTTTCATTCATGTTACAATATTTACTTACAGAATGCATACAAATAAATATTAGTCCGATATTTTTGAATAAATTACTTCTCTGAAATCGAGATTCGTTGAGATCCTATTAGAAGGACTATGAAATATCCTCCATTTTTGTAAATTGTTTCAAGTTCTTAAGCGATTCAATTTGTAAAAGACCCAATAAAACATAATCCAAAAATTGTTTAATGGTTTGAGATTCCGAATTCATCCTAAATCTGTTTTTGAAAAATATTAAACGTACATACATACATAAATTATTATTATAGATTTTGAATATGCCTAGTAGTTCCCTCTAAGGAGATTAAAGAAATCAGATTAGAATCTGATGGAGTATTTTTAAAACATGTTTTGTTTATTTTTTTGTGTTGTTATTGCCTTTAGTTAATTTTGGGGCTAATTTTACTTGGGGGAAAACTATTTTATACTTGCCCAGCTACTTCGAGTTGCAAAATAAACTAAGCAACAAACTTTGATTGCATTTGAAATCTGTTAAATGGCCAGATTATTTGAAATTCAAGTGTCAGCAAGTCAAGCTTGAGAGATGGAGAAGGAGAAGCCAGACAGACAGTGAAGAAGACTATGAGAGAGAGAGAGAGAGAGAGAGAGAGGGGGAATGGCTGAGAAAGGACTCAACTGGACCACTCAACAATTTATGTGCATTTATAATTGAAAGAGACAAAAAAGAAGAAGGATACAAAAAACAAATGTTAGGACCGGCGACAGCGACACAAATTGAATTGGCTAAAAAGTTTTAATTAATTTATTGTTACTTCAGCTAGCAGCTTGTCCCTTGTCTCCACACCTCCTGCCCCTCCTGTTTCCTCTCCTTCATCTCCTCCAAGGGCTGCTGCTCATTTAAATTGTTGCTGCCTCTGTTGATGGTGTTCTGTTAATGCATGGCTGCAAAAGTTCTCTAATTGTCTAGTGCGGTCCTGGCCAAGGGAAGAGCCCCGGACAAGGACAACTCAATTGGGGTGTAAATTTTTGCTGGCTATTTTTTTCTTCATTCAAAGTTGTCTCAGAGTCGTGTCTCCTTTTTGGTAGTCTGAGTAATGGACACCAATGAGTCAGCCGTAATGCCAATGAGATGTGATTTGCTGTCATTGTGAATGGATCGAATCCCAAGCAAGTGGAAAGTGGAAATTTTAGATGGCCTTAGGATATATTGAAAATATAGCCTAAATATGAGCTTAAAAAACATGTTTTAATCGTCAACCTTAAACTATCTTTTTAGAGTCCCAAAATTTGTAAAAGATACTAAAATTAAACAACAGAAATATCGGTATATAGTGTAATTTTAATCCTGTTTAGACCAAACCCTTGTTCCACCATACTTTTTACTTTTGGGGATAACGAAAGAGCCAAGTTTTAGATACGTAAAGAAACCAAAGTCAATTGATATTCAATTTTTTTGAAATTGCACTCTTGAAATGCATTCTGAAACCCACAAATTTATATACAATTTCTACTTATTAAAATTCAAGTGGTTTTTGGTTTTGAAATATATACACAATCCTATTAAAAAGTCTTTATGATATCGGATAACGAGAAGCACTTTAAATCAAAATGCAATTGTCTTGACCAACAAAAGAAATGATTTTTTCTTTTTTTCGGGGGAAGAGTCAAAGCAAGAAAATGTTTACTGCTTTGACATTTTTATTGAATTTTAATTTATGCCCTCAAAATGTCTGTGCCACACACTCGCACACTCGGATCTCAAAAACTGTCTCGAGGGCACAACAATAAGAGAAATACAATCGAAAACAGAAATCAAAGTCAATAACCTGGTCAGATCTTTGGCTATCCCGCTGCACCGCGGTCCCTCTGTCCCGTGACTCCTGCCTCAACAACGAAAACCAATTTGAACTCTTGAAGCGTGACATCAAACGACAACGAAAAAGAATTTCCATTGGACACATGGAGAAAAATACACAGACACAGAAAAGAGGCAAAAGGCAAGAGGTTTCTCTGTTTTCATTACCTGAGCGAGTTGTGGCAAGTTGATGCTGCCACTGCCACTACTTCAGCCTCCGCCTCCGCCGACTCTGCCCTTTTACTATTGACATGCCCTGTCCCTTAACCTGCCACCCGTTGTGCCTCTTGGCCAACATCTTGGTTCATAGAGTTCATTCACTTGTTGAGGATCTTCTCTTCGATTTTCTCTGCCTTTTGTTTCTGTGAGATCTGAGATCTCCTCCGATATGAGTCGCTCTTTAATTTATGGGCTACTTCTGGCGACACTTTTAGGGAGGGCGATAGGAAATTATGTCTTTTAATTTGTTTGCCATCCATCGCATCGTATGTAAATTTCTAAAAAAATAAAAAATCACATTACAGAGATTTGATTAGTTTATGGAACCGGCTTTGAAAATTCTCAATATAAAAGATTTTCCCGCATGATGATGCTTGGAGATGCTTGGAGAAATTAAATTGGTTTCACCTGGGACTCGAATCAAAGTAAATTCTAGTAAATTTATTTTTTAAAGAAAATCAGTTCAAAGTTTTTTATAGAAGATCCTATCTTAGCTACTCCTCTATCGATGAAATAATTATCGATTATTGATGGTGTTGCCAGGATAGGTGTCTCATCGCTCACTGAGATGCAGTGGCACATCAGTGACCACAATAGCAATGGAACTGGTATAAGGCTAATGGATTAACTTCATCTTAGAGCTGCCAAAATATCGCAGAAATATCGATATTATCGATCTTTTTCATACAAAATACTGCAAAAAATCGATTTTTGAAATTTTGATGAAGTTCATCTGGATAGTAAAACAAAGCAATTAGAATGCGTAAACTAACAGAAGACTTCAAGCTCCATTCAGTACAGGATCCAGGGGAGGGAATAGGGGAAGAGTTCTTCCCAAAAATGTATCCAACATTTTTGACATCGTCAAACAAATTTATGTATAAAATTAATGCAATAAAAATTATTTCCATTGACGCATTGTCAAAACATTATATTGTTATACTTGGATCCTTCTTCTAGGTATTCATATTTATCATTATTATACAAAGGCTCAGTGGAGAAACCTATTTATACTCTCTATAGACTTCTACCTTTTGGAATTGAATCAAATCGTTTAATCCTTCTTTCAAATAGCCTTGACTTTTACGTCAATCACAATATACTCAATTTCACAATGGCTGAGATGTTTCATCGATTTGCACGTTTCTATCGCACTGTCTACTTTTATGTGGCAATATACACCTTGGTCTATGGCTTTCTGGTCTATCGATCGCGTCAGCGTCTATATAAGATGCATTTGGAATGGATTACTATATGCACTCTGTATGGCTTAGTCGGATTTTTCTCGCTCCTTGTTACTCTGGCGATCATCTATTTTTTAATGGTAGTTGGAATGGTGCTGCGATATCATCGAGTCAGTTCTTTGGCTGCCCGACGTTCTTTAATATTGTTCGATTTTTATTACATGAAGCAAACGAAGTAAAACAACTCATAATCCTTTAAAAAAAAACTATAAGCACCTGGAAATTTATTTGGAATACATTAGCTACAAATAAGCAAGCCAGGACACTGGGAAAAAGTCCTGTTTTGAGTTCGAAAGAGTTTTTTAGGGGGTGAGTTTGTCCTTCATTTGCTTGTGCGTTCCTTCTGCTTACAAGCTGCGACATTTAGGAGTAATCATCGGATTCGGATTTATTTAACAGAATCCCTTTCTATGTCCTTTGAAAGTCCTACCAGCTAGTATCCTGTTTTTGTCTTTTTAATAACTGGAATTGAATTGGAAGCCATCTCATCGAACCAACACCTGAGTATTTTCGCCACCTTTCTGTAACATAATACTAATCCTAAATGAAATATATTTTGGTTACCATCTCAATAAATTAAGCCAAAAGTTTCACGTGCTACCAAAATGGTTGCTTATCACTTAACTTGGCTATGGCACTTGCTGCCAATAAGTTCATCGAACTTTCGTTCACCAATTCAATGACAAGTTTGCTAACTATGACAGATGACACTGGAGACTGCTGACTGCTGACTAATCCCGCAAAGATGGCACAACGCACGCATCAACAAGTTGCCCTTAGTTCTCTCGGTCCTTCGCCTCCCTTTGCTCCGTAATCAGGAGCGAGAAAAAAGTGCGAGAAATTCAATTTTCACACTCTCAGAGCTGGACAAACATGGCATTGGGCTAATAACATAAGCAGGCAAGCAAACAGCAAACAGCACACAAGAAGAAGCACAAGCAGCACCAGCCAAAGTCGTCCAATGCACTTTAACTTGGCCCATTCCTGCTGATGCTCTGCTCCTGATTCTGCTGTTGACAAGGCAAAAAAAGGGCAAGAAGAAATGGCAAAAGCAGCTAGTGCGAAAACTAATAAAGACAAGTGGCAGTAGAGAGGGTAAGGAAATGGAACGAATGAGCATGACGGGGCGGGGGGGGATGGTTGGGGGGTCTGAGCAAAGCCTTTGAGCAAACACATGACCATGGGAGGGCATTCAACGTCTCTCTGCTCGGCCATTAGTGCCGTGCGCTAATCGCCCTTGTCCACCCTTGTCAAAAGACTCCCGGGTCGTCTTGCTCAGGGTCCGGTGTGTTTGCTCTTCGTCGCCCCCTTCCACTCCTCTCTCTCTCGCACAATTTGTGTCAAAAAATCGCAGCATCAAACAATTTATCGGGGAGGGGGAAAAACTAAAAGCTCAAATAAATAATCAGCAACAGTTGCCAAATAGATCAGGCTGCTGCTGGTTATTTGTTGTGCTTTGGGGTGTGATAAGTGTGTGTGTGTGTGTGGGAGGGGAGGGGGCGTGGCTGGGGAGCCACTTACTTGCTTGGCGGTTTGTCAACTTCTAATCCGAGTAACCTCAAACGCCCTTCATTCTTTTCTTCCTAGTTTGGGCTATAATAAATTGTAATAGATTATTGCCACTAAGGCATCAAGCAACCCTCGCTTGTGTTATTGAAACAGATGTAAATCGCAATCGCCATCCATGCAATTTAGTTAAATCGCGTGTAAGCAACCAAAATGGGCCATTTAAACGCTCTCGAGAGTGAGAGACTCCTTTATCAGTGGATATGCAGACCTCATATTCGACTCATAACTAATCAAGTGGCTATATACGAGTGGCTTGTATGGCTTGCCACATTTTCTTGATTGCCACACCCCATGGAAGCCCCACAAATCTGCGTTCATAATTAAATGTCTCGCATTTAGGTCCAAGTCCATTGCCACAAACAACAACAATCTCGACAAATAATTTATACTCGATTTAGGTTTAGGTCCTTGTCATAAAGGCGAAATTCACTTTAATTTGATTCTTAGCAAATTCTCAACCTCATCATCAGTGAGATCCATTAAATATTAAGCGATGCAAGAGACTTGAAACATAGAGAATATATTTTTAATTCGGAAAACGGGTTTTTCAGTTACCAATTAATGTTTCACATTCATGATTTTGAACATTTTATGTCACAAGAGTTTTAATTTAAGCATTAATCAAGATTATTTTGCTTTTTAATACAAATATTATCCCAAAAGTCGACACCAAAGACTATCTATATTTTATATGAATTCATATGTTCGAGTTGCCTCGTATGAGGTTGAGAATTTCTAATAGTGTTTCAAAAACATTTCCACAAAATTCTACATTTCAATTTAATTTCAATAGAACAATAATATTAAAATAATAAATAATGTTGACTTTATGTTGCAAATATCGAAATCTCAATTTCATTTCAATAGAACAAAAATATTAAAATAATAAATAATGTTGATTTTATGTTGCAAATATCGAAATCTGAGTGTTTGAAATACCAGACTAGAAGTTAAATTAATATTTTCTGTCAGTTAAAACGAGCAATTATTATTAATAGATAATTTAATTAGAAATGTGTTTAAACATACATGGCAAAAATTTTATTAAATTAAAATAAAATATGCATAGGTTTTAAATAAATATCTACTTAGAAATGTGTTTAAACATACATGGCAATAATTTATTAAATTAAATTAAAATATGCATAGGTTTTAAATAAATATATACTAGATATATCATCTTCCTATGATATATGTACATTTTCTATATTTTCTTCCAGTCCCAAGAATTTTTGGAAAATTAATATAAACAATTTTTCATACATTGGAGACTCAAATATTAATTAGTAATCTACTCAGAGAGAAGGTAAAACTACAATTTTGAACCGCAAAGAATTTTCTGAAGCAATAATTTACAACCTTGAATTAATGGAAGAAGCTAAAAGTTTTAGTTGGAACAATGTTTATGAACTATTTTGGAATTCATACTTAAAAGTTTACACAGATTCCGCGCTCTGTGTTGGCTTTCGGTTAATTAAGCGCATTTTGTTAGTTGCTAGTTGCCTCTTCCGCTAGTTGGCTAACTTTTGTTGCCTTTGCCCGCGCAACATATTCCCAATTGCCTGCTCATGTATTGCCCAGATCCAAAGTCTCGGAAGAGAACCGAACAGAACATCCTGTACACGCTGACCAAGCCAATACCCAAGGTTCTCATCTTCTTTTTGGATGTTAGTCTTCTCATCTTTCTTCTTTTCTTTTTTTTTTTGTGTGTCCCGGTAACAAGGGAGCAAGTTTTAATTGCTCCCACGGATTTGCAGTGGCTGACAATGGGGCCAAACATTGAACAGCAGCTGGGCAAAGTTTTGTGGAACTTGGTCTTCGACGAATACGACCAACGACCAACGACGATGCCGACGACGACGGCGCGTAGACAAAACTACTAAATGTCAAAAGTGTCAAAATTTCTTAGAATTATGTCTTGAGAACATCAAAAGTTGCTGCCAGAATGGCAGAGCGAGCTAAGAGTTTGCCTAGCCATGTTGCTGGTGGCAGTAGCCTCCGAAAGTTGTGGTTGCTGTCGTAGAGTTTTGCAGCTTACAAGCCACATGTTTCTGTTCGTAACATTTTCGACACATTAACGTACCACGAGGAGGGGACGGATGGAGGGTGGAGTAAAAGAGAACGTTGTAGCAAAAGCAGACCAGAGCAGGTACAGGTAAGAGGTAGAGGTAAAGGCAGCTTGGCACGTTTTGTACGACGACTTGGCTTTTCCGTTTTTAACCAAAAAAAAAAAAAAAGCGAGAGAGAGACGCAAAGAAGAGGAAAAAAAGATGGTGAAGAGAAGACGAAGAGGGGGCACAAAATCAAGGAGCGCTTCACTATGCATTACTGGGTGCTGGTTGCTGGTTGCTGGTTGCCGGTTGCCGGTTTGCTGTTTGGCTCCATGTTTGCCTGCCTGCTGCCTGTGTGCTAGTTGGCCATGCGATATGTGAAATTGAGAACAGTAATGACGTTGTCAACGGTACGTTATGCCAAGTGACAGTGTAGTCATGGCTGTGAGAGGGGGTGTGGGGGGGGGGGGTGTGGATTGGCGGCAAGTCGGAGAAGGGTCTGCATCACGTACCACATTCAGAAACAAAAGGCAAGCAAATGACAGCAACAGCAGCATGTCAACTTGCTACGTTTTAACTGTTTTGGTTTGTCCGTTTCAATTATGCAGCAAAAAAAAAAGAAAAAAAAAAAGTTTGGAAAAGCAAAAACATGGAAAACCAACTCAGAAGATTAAGTCACTTAAGCTTTAGCTTAAATGTTGCTAGTACCACAGTCGCCAGCGGCAACATGTAGCCAATATTGCCTGCAACATGTCTACAACAGAGCGCAGCAGAGCAAAACCGAAATCGAAACCGTTTTGTTCTGAACCGGTATTGAAATAGAACAAGTAAACAAAAATATTTATCGATTATATTTATTTCTTTTGAAAAATACAAACTTACTATTTTGATAAAGTTCAGAATATAAATTTTAATAATCGAACGTTCGATACGCTTTCTTCAACAATTATAATATATTACTGAAAATTCGATTGTATTAGATATCTAAATAGAACTCATACAGATCTATATATTTGTATAATATATTTTATAAAAATAAATAAATACTTTTGAAAAATACAAACTAACTATTTTGATAAAGTTCAGAATATACATTTTAATATTCGAACTTTCGAATACGCTTTCTGCAACAATTACTGAAAATTCGATTGGAAAAGTATTTTATAAAAATAAATAAATTCTGGACGATATTAAGATCCCGATACATTTATATATATTATATTATATATATTATTATATTATATTATATTATATATTTATTTTGATGTTTCAATTCTCTCCCAGATACTGAGAAGCACGATCAAAAAATCTCAAACAGTTGAAGTATTCTAGAATTTCAGTATATCTCAGCAAAATATATCCTCTTCATGAAAGTTAAAAAATAAATATTTCCTAATCGAAAACTCGCAATTTTACATTTTAAAGAATTTAAAGAATTGATATATGTATATATATATATATATGTATTAAATTCCATAAACAAATTCTTATTTACAACCATTGAAATCTATTGATCACTTGAAAAATGATAATAGATGCAACTAGTTGTTGGGCTGTACAAAAGTCGGGAAATCTCAAACTTTGATAGTTGAAAAACTAACCAAAAACTACATTATACCTATTCCAATTTCAGTTTCAAATAAAGTAAGTAAGTCGCCGGGCCGACTTGGATATACCATGCATCAGGGGAAAACAAATTTCCTTGAGTTTATAAAACTTATTTCATATATTAAATTTCTTTCGTATGCGCGATTTCTAACATATGCTATCTCGCTCACTCTTATGTGTGTGCACTTTAGCGCCCCACCGGCCAAATTCGCCCTTGCACCGCTTTGAGTGCAAAACGTTTCAATGCATAACTCGGCCATTTTTATTCCGATTTTTATGAAATTTGGTGGAATGATAGATGTCCATAACATATATATGTGTGCCGAATTAAATTCCGATACGATAATTATTGCGGGAGAAAATCACTTTTTATTAAATTCCGGAGGCGGAAGGGGGCGTGGCAAAAAAAATTTGGTGGAATGATAGATACTCATAAGATCTATGAGTGTGCCAAATTAAATTACGATACGATAAATATTACGGGAGAAAATCACTTTTTATTAAATTCCGGAGGCGGAAGGGGGCGTGGCAAAAAAAAACATAAACTTGGTCTGCGCCAAGACTACACGAGTCTACATTCTAAATTTGGTAGCTCTATCATTTATAGTTGCTGAGATCTCTGCACTCTTACGGACGGACGGACAGACGGACAGACGGACGGACGGACAGACGGACAGACGGACATGGCTCTATCAATTTCTCTTCTCATGCTGATCAAGAATATATATACTTTATAGGGTCGGAAAAGCTTCCTTCTCCCTGTTACATACATTTTGGCGACTTTAATATACCATTTCATCCTATGGATGCATGGTATAAAAAGTATCTCGATTTAACGCACTCGCTTGAAACTACTTAGAAGCATGTTGCTGTTTCATTAAATTTCAAATGAAATTTTCTGCTGCAACAACAAAGGTACTTGACGGCTTTGAGAGCGAACACTGGGGATGGGGGGTGTACGTGGGGTTGGGGGGTAATTTAGCCGCAGGCATTTTGAAAATGAGACACCTTGAAGGCAAGCAATTACAAGAAAAACTCCAATGAAGAGAAAAGATGAAAAACAAATAGAATTTAAGCCGGACAATATGTGACCAAAGCAAAAGATGTTAACACAAAAGGAGAGCAAGAAGCAGAAGAGTGAAGAAAAGGGGGGAAACACGCACACTCGCACACAAACACTCGCACACACACATGGAGTAACCGAAGCAGGCCAAAAGCATTGAAAGCGAACTCGATGGTATCCAAGCTTCAAAAGTAGCGTGGGGGAAGGAGGCGCGGAGGAGAAGAGATGGAGAAGACGAAGACAAAGAAGAAGAACTGGGTGCGACTTGCAACAGTAGACAACTTAGGTATACATACATATATAAGCACTATATACATATATCTATCCAGATGGGGGAAACCTGTTCCCTTTAGACCGACTGAAAGAGCAGGAGGAGAGTTTTTTAGTGACGACACAAACCGGCTTTGCAACTGTGGTAAAGCTGCTGCAAGTCGTGAACAGATCGGGGGGAGGGGAGAGGTGGTGGTGGTGCTGCTGCTGCAAAGTAAACTTCACATTTGCCTTGCATCTTATTGTTATGTTTTATAATATTTTAGAGACAAAAGGCAGCAAATGCAGACTTTGGTTTGCTTTGGTTTGACGCTGAGTCGGAGTTGGAGTCGGAGTCTGAGGCGACACTTTAGTTATTTTCCACTTCTGCGTGCACTTCACTTTTCAAAGGCTGCATTAAAATGCAAAAGCGAAGGCGAGCCGCTGCCTCATCATCGTCATCATCATCATCATGATGCCTCGAAGGCACAAAATGCTGCAACTGGTTGGTTGCTTGGCAGGATTGTGGGTGCGGCCAGGCAGCAGCATCATATGGAATATGATACATTTTACATGTCTCGCTGGTCTCTTTTGGCCCCAGAATCTACTCTCTACTCAGTGTGGGCGTTGTCTGACTATGATGACAATGATGATGATGAAGTTCAGCCGAGTTGAGTTGAGTTGAGGTTAGATCATGGGAGGCTGCTCGCCTGCATGGCGTTGGCGTGTTGGGTTAATGTCAGTGTCGGGCTTTGGCTGCAGTTGAAGTCAAATTCGAGGCCTCTTTCCTATCTCGGGATCCCAGTTTTTGTCCGCATGGAGGGGGGGGAGTAGCTTTATGGTAAAGGTTAAGTAGTTAGGTTAGATGCTCTTGCTGTTGGTGTCGTCTCCTGGATGGTTGGTTGGCTGGCTGGCTGCTCTTAGCCTTGAATCAACAATGTGAGGAGTCTTAAGGCTAAATATGCCGCTTGGTTGTTAGTTGGCTCAAGTTTTATATAATTATATATATTATTTTCTGTTTTTTTTGTTTTTTTTTATTTAATATTTGATGCTTGAGCGCGTAATAGCCCACGGCCTCAAGGAAAACATTGCATCAAGTTCAAGGAGATTTAAGAGTTAACTTAAAAAGTTACATATTGTTTTGTTTTCACTCGTAAAAGGTTACAAATGGCTTGAAATTGGTTGATCCAAAAAGCCAACATAGAAAATACTCTTTTTTGTTATTTAGTGTCTTATAATTCCCAACTGGTTGGGGCTTTAAAGCAATTGTTCCATAGATTCCCTGTAATAATTCTCAACAAGTTAAGACCAAATACAGATGAGATATTTCAGCATTTCCTCTTCATTGGTATGCGAAAAGTAAAATATGACATTAGCTATTAACGCAATCTCTCTAAAAAAAAGCTTATAATTCCCAACTAGCTAAGAGAGTAATCGAAAAACCTTTCAAGAAACTTGAACAAAAACTTTTTCCTACTGATACTTCATGATTATTTGTCTATGCAATTCAGTTTATTGTTCAACCAGACACCAACAAAAAGGCAACTGGCCTTGACCAAGGTTTATGGGGCAACTTTCCTAATTTTACAAGCTTTTCTTTCATTTGAAAAACGTCCGAAAAACTGATTTGACCTTTTTTTTCATGCCACATAAACAAAAGTAAACCCCCCCCCAAAAAAAAAAAAAAAAAAAATCTGTAAAGCAAAGCAATTGAATACGAATTTGTGTATCTGTATCTGTATCTAATCTAGCGTGGAGCCAGTCAGTCAGTCAGTCAAAAAAAAAAAAAACAAGAAGCAAAAGATACAAAAAGCACGTAGAGTTGGTGAAAAGGAGAGTAAACTGAAGTAAAACGGTAAATAAATAAAGAGAGAGAGACACAGTCAAGCCGCAGTTGAAGCTCGCTGGGATGAGAGCTGACCGTTGCGGGTTTTTGGCTTTTTTTATACACCCAGAAAAGAGTGAAGGAGGAAAAAACGTGAGGCAAAGGTAGCACCAGCATCGGCAGCACCACCAGCAGCAGCAGCAGCAGCATCAACAACAAAAGCAAACAAACAAACAAACAAAAGATACAGATGGAAAGATACAAATGAAACGCTGCCACAGATACAGATGCGGTGAGGCAAAAGCGCGCGTAAAGAGCATTCAAAAAGCCAAGTGGTCGGGGCACAAGCGACAGCAACAAAAACAACAGGTACCAAGCAACCTTTGGGTACAGTCACATTTGGGGCGGTGGAGACGGCAGCGCTGACGCTGGCAGCAAATGTTGACAATGATAACACTGCTTGCAGGCAACATGTATCCAGCGATCATGTTGCAAACAGAGAGAGAGAGAGGAGATAATAAAAGGCAATATCAGAGAGGGAGAGAGAACCAAAACTCCAGCAACATTGCTCAAAGTAAAGTGGAATGATGTGGAATGAAACACTGCAATAAAGAGGCTGACACAATGTTGCCAGTGGCGATCATGTTGCCAAGTGTGTAGGCTTGAGCCAAGATGACATTTTATCCATCATAATGGATTAGTTGTATATTAATAGTTTGATTTCTGATTAAATAAAATTTAATAAATCTACTCAATTGCATGCAATTTTTGAAAGCGATTACCGCGTATTGATTGGATATTGGTGAAAATCAATATTTGTATTGAAATAATTTAATTTAATTAGTTTGCCGCTAGACTTGGTGTAAGTTCTTATTCAAATTAAATTTCTCTTTACTCTGGCAAGACGAATAATAAATATTTGAACAAGCTATTGAGTCAGGTGAATAAGTTGACTGCGGAAAATCCTTTGGCAAAAGAGTTGAACTTAGAAAAAAGCAATTGAAAATACACAATTTAAACCTGAGACGACATGACTAAAATATTAAAGCATATATTCTAGCTGAAACTAGAGGCATTAGATATGAACTTTTCTTCATTAACCAAAAGGGTTCGATTATACGTTTTTACTATCCATTCACTTAAGTAAGAGTAAAGTCTTAAGTTGCACACTTCAGAAAAACCATAATACAGGGAACAATTTGGTTGACTCTATTATAATTTCTTTTATTTTATACCATTAGCCCGAGGTCAGACAATTCGGATAGATTTAAAATTTTATAGTTGGGATCAAATAATTAAATTTCATTATTTCCAATTAAACCCAAAACTTATACTGAAATGGGTTATATCCAACACAACAAAATAAAATACCCTTTTAACAGTTCCTTAACGGAATCGAAACTCATTTTGGTTTCATTCTTTTTTATATAGTATATATAATACAATTTCAATTGATACTGAATAAATTAAGACCCTCATCTATGTATCTTCTAACGATTTACCAGCCATGCGTGAAAGTTCAAGTACCCTTTCCTCCTGTAGAGTACTAGTGAGAGAAAAAAATAAGTGATAAAAGTGATTTCTTGTGTAATTATTTTTAAGCATTACGAAAAAGACAATACTTGAAACTGCAAGTGGCAAAGAGTAACCGCAAGTAAGTCTCTTACTCCCTTAACCTTTAGCTGAAAACTTTGGCAACATGTCTGCCCCCTCCCCCATCGAGTCTCCCCGCGAGTCTCCTTTTTAACCCAACTAGCTAATGTTGCACTACTGGCAGAGGCGACAAGTTTGCAAACTTTTGTTACCGCAGCTGGAAACTGTTAACCCATTGCCAGTTGCCATTTCCCATTTTCCATTTCCCAGACGGTCACCAGGCCACACACACACACACGCGCGCACACACACACAGTGGCACACACAATTGGCTGAGGTTGTGCAACTTTCACACACATAAATCTCAATTTGTAGCAACAACTGAGAGTGTGAATAGTTTGCAGTTGAAGTTTGTCTGTATGGGAGGGGGTAGGGGTAGGGGTAAGAGTTATGGTGGGGGGTATAGTTATGGTTATGGCTAGAAGTGAGGATAGAGGGGGGACAAGGGACAACTCATAAGCTCTTAAAGCAAGAGGACGCATTTTAATTTATGCTCACTCGAATCCCCAATTGGAGGCAGCCAACCGCAACATGTTGCACGCGCGCTGCATCAGCAAATGCCAGATTTATAAGTAGGTGGATAAGGGGTAGGAACAGGTAGAAGGCATTTTTTTTTTTTTTCATTTTTTGTGACATAAGGCTGCATTACCTTTTTTTCCGCTCTCTAAAGTCAAGCTCTGACCTGATCCTGAATCCGATCCCTTGCTGACGTTGCAGAAAACTAGAAAGGAAAATGCTTTAATGCAAATTGCCAGTGGCTGAAGCTACCAACCCACTTCACCTACGTTTGCAGCATCCCCCCCGCCCCCTTCCACCATACACCTCATCTTCGTCGTCGTCGTCGTCATCGTCAGCATAGAAATTCTCATTACAAGCCCAGTTTAATCTGCAGCCAACGCAGTCGACGCAGAGCCAACAGCTAGACGGAAGGGTCGGAGTAAAGCAACGAGTCAAATGTGCAAAGCTAGGTGCCCCAAAAGGACTCCCACCCACATCCAGCAGTCTGTATCCACTTGCCTCTTCAGCTCTTGGTGTTTATGTAAAAGTAGACAAAAAAAAACCTAAAAGTATTTACCTAAATTGAGAATCGCCTTGAAGATATCCTTTAGGATGAATGTCTTTATGGAGTACAGGATTTTGGTGACTTGTTTGAGCTCATCTTGATAAACATGGCAAAAACATTTCTTTGGTTGCACTATTTTTTCTATCTAATCTAAAATTAGCTTCTCGATGAATTGAATTCTTAGATGTAAAGCATAGCTCAGTGTTTTTTTCTGTAGGGATGAAAATTATTTGATTGTTTTTCAATTTACAGAAGATTAGTCAATTTTTGCATAGGATTGAATCACATTTCGAAATCCTTTTCACTCTGAATTCTCTCTCACACTTTCCATCATGTTTTTCATCAGTTTATTAAGTGCTAAATCCATTTTTTCTTGCTTAACTAGTCTCGGCCATGGTTTGTGAGACGAAAACTCGCACTTTTTATCAAGTTCTGTCGAATGGAAATGGTATCTGAGGACCTTGAGGTATAAAATTTAACTAAATTAATAATAACTTTTGTTTTTCTAAGCACTTAATTGGTCTAAATTGAATATGCCGATGTTATTTACAGTTCCTATCTACATTTAAATAAACTTTATGAGGAAACAAAAATTATTTTCCTAGCAATGAACTGTAGAAACCCAACTTTAGAGATGTCCTATTCAAGTGGCGAGTAGTGTATATATAAGGGTTTTCGTATTCCCTTGAAAATTTCCTTCACAAAAAGAACAAGCGTGTGTTTCTATAATTTCCTTTTAAGAATTGCTTATTACTAATAAGATCTGTTCAGCGGTTTAGTTGATTCTTAATTGGTTTAACACCTAAAAAAAATATTTTACCAGTGCTGGAAACTTTCGCAATCCAAGTTCAACTAAGTTTACGAAAGTACTAAATCCATAATAAGATTATAAAATCTAAATTGTTTAACGGATGACTTGGGCTAAATAGATAAAGGGTTAGTTTAGATTAGTGTCCTTATCTATTATCTTTATTATCTATTTGTAGTTGCTAGAGAGTGTCATCTCCATCATGAAGGTGGTCGATCGATAGGCAAAAATAATCGGAAAGTGGCGTTTATCCAACACCAGATCCAACTATTTAGTGGCACCTATTTTTTTTGTATGGCAACCCAAGAAACCTCAATTAGAGAAAAGATTTTAGATTACTTTACGTGTCAATAATTCAATGAAAGTTCTTTAAATCGTATTACCAAGACAACATGGATGCTGATAAAATTAATGCGTTGCTATTTAATTCTACCTTCTGCATTGCAACGTTTCTCATATACCCCATGTCACTCAATGATTACTGGGTATTCGAAAAGAACGAATGCAAATTCATTGTTTCGCACAATATGAACGTCTCGGTACTCTCCAGTAATAATGGCAACAAAACTGAAACTGAACTGTAACTCAATTGTAATGCAAGGTCTTACTCGCTCATCCGCACCTCGACTATGATGCCCCCCGCCGCCACACCCTGTCCTATCCCCACTCTATCCCCCATCACCTCTCACTCTCTCTCTATTACTCGACTCGAAAATTTACATGTTTTGGTAACTTTATATACAGAGTTCAGTTTATTTTTGCCAACTTCCAGGTGATTTTCATTTCATTATATTGCTGGTTATTGTTTTTGTTGTGTTTTTTTGTTGTTTTTTTTTTTTTTTTTTTTTTTTTTGGTTTCTGTGTGTATGGGGGAAATGCCATGGAAATGACTTGCAATGAAATTATAATGAGTTTGACTTGAGGCTTTATATATGTATCTACCAATATACACATATACATATATACCGACATATATATGTATATGATAGAGATTTGAGAGACATGCCCTTTTTTAGGGGCGGTATAAACGAAACTCTTTGCATATGAAGAGCGCTTAGAATTGTGCGTCGCTCGATGATGTCTGCATAAATTCAAATTCAAAATCCCTGAGAAGCCAAAGGTAACCAGAGAAACAATTTTGCCCAAAAGTCCGATTTTAAATTACTAATGACTATGACTTGTTAATCACTAACTAAAGACAACTAGTTTACACTCCCAAATTTGTGAGACTTTCGTTTTCTGGCAACATGTAGCAAAATGTGTTTAAAATCCAGAGGAGGACTAAGATAATTTAGCACATGTCGAAAATTGAATGTTCTCAATCAATTTATTTTCTGATGTTCGTCTTTCTACGAAGTAATTTTTTCTAGTAATTTTTGATAGGCATATCAATAAGTTTGCTTTGTTTAAATGCCATCAAATTTATTAATTAAATTTTTAAAAAATGTCATTTATTAGACACGTTTTTAGTTAGCAAATGGAGACATAACATTTCCAAATTGTCAAACTTAATCAAGGAAAAAATGCGCCATATTTGAGTTCATCGTCATAAAAAGCCTCCTACGTCCATAATATACAGCTTCAATATACTCGCAAAGCTCTATATTTTATATTAGAATTGGAAACTTCTTCTAATAATTCTGTGTGTATATTGAATCGGCTTAACGAAAGTCCTTCGAACCACTTTTGACTCCTTTAAAAGTTGTACACATAAATTTAAAATGCGGTAGATCAGGATGTTTGTGGAAAACTCTTCAATTGTGTATATATAAGTCAATTAGGGACCCCAGAAGCCAAACATTGCCAAAATGAAACCACAAGTGGTGCAGTGGAGTGTGTCAAGAAAATAGTTGTAGTGGAAATACCAAAGGTTAGCACATACTAAAAAAATAATTAATTTAGTTAAAGAAGCAAAGGTAAATTGTTGTCATAGTTTCCATATGCATAGTTTGCTTTTTGATACCACTTGTTAGTATTTTTACAGACTTGCTCTCTCTCTCTCTCTCTCTCTCCTCATCCTTTTTCCCCTTCAGGCAAAAACGTTGTCCTATTGCCAACTGCGGGCAAATGCTGTACTTTTAGCCACATATGAAAATGGAAAATGGAGATGCAACAACTCGGGGAAAGAAAATGAAATACATATAAACATATATACACATACATATATGTACATATGTATATAGAGAAGGAAAAAAAGAAGAGACTAACCAAAAGGAGACGCCACTGGCAGGGAATGCCGACGCCTTGTTTGTTTTGCCGTCTGCTTGATGCTTTTCCGGCTGCTTTTCCGGGGCTTTACACGCCTTGCCACAGAATCTTGTAGTAGTCCTCACTTCCTCCACCCCCTCCCCTCCCCTTCCCCATCATTCGTCCAACCATTATACATTACGTGTAATCATCATTTTGTGCTGGCAATAAACACATGCTGCCTGCTTCCAGCCCCCTCTTTCCCATCCCCTCTCCTGGTTATACCCTTTAGTCCACCCGTTCTGCTCCTTTTCCTGCTGTGTCTTTGCTCCATGGCTTGGCCAGGCTCCACCCACTCACACACACACACACACACACTCTTGAATTTACATAGTGCCATAGTTGCTGGCCATAACATGAATTTACAATTTCCAGTGCACTGAGCACACTGCACACACACACACACACGCACACCCATCCATTGATGTGTATATGTATGTACTTTATTGCATGCGATATTTTTATTGCATGCAAAATGCACAACCACCAAAAAAAAAAAGAAATACATATATATAGGGATGAAGGTGACCGGAAGGAAAAAGGAGGGAAAGCAAAAGGCTACTAGGGAATACTCTAAAGTAACTCCCCCAAAAAAAAAATGTGATCAAAAATCTTTTATGAGTTACACGGTACATGAGATATGAGATGAATTCCACAGGAAATGAAAACAAGAGAAAACCTTTATAAAAGGGACTTTTTCTATGATCCACTAACTCTTTAAAAATGTATAGAAATTGGTAAGAAATCGATGAAAATAATATGCATTCGAAGAGAATAGAGGGTAATCGGAAAACCTGAGTCTGCCAACATCCACGAAACTTTTAACTGAGAAATAGAAAAGCCATAGAATGAGAATTCGTTAAGCCAAACTCTTTTATGGCTTAAAGTTACTTCGAAA
The DNA here is from genome assembly GCA_018150745.1 of Drosophila sucinea. Lineage (NCBI taxonomy): Eukaryota > Metazoa > Arthropoda > Insecta > Diptera > Drosophilidae > Drosophila > Drosophila sucinea. The sequence goes on along the minus strand of JAECWP010000154.1, from coordinate 221,703 downwards.
TAAATATAGAATTTAAAAGAAAATTTAAAATTAATTGAGAACTCGAAGTAAAGAATATTGATATATGTATGTATGTATGGTTGTATTGTACATATTTACTTTAAAAAATTTTTCAAAGGCATTTTGAATCTATATCCTGATTTAAGCTGAACAGAGCTAAAAATGGTCATTATATCAAGGCCTCCAGGATTCCGATGGAGGTTTTAGACCTAGCATTTTAACTAGAGCTGCAAAAATATCGTAGAAATATCGATATTATCGATCTTTTTCATACAAAATACTGCAAAAAATCGCTCTAATTTTAACCATATAAGAAATCTACTTAGTTATTACAATCAACTAATGCAACTTGCCCCAAAAGTTACAGAGTATTTAAAGAGTGTGATCATGGGCGTAGTAGGTCAGTCGAGCAGAAATCAAATAAACCAAACAAAATCTCTTCATGAACATGTACAACAACAAACAACGACGTGTTAAAAGTTGTACAAAAAGAGATTTACCAAACCGTAAATCAACAAATGGTGTGAAAACCCTTTGTCAGTCGAAACTCTTTAAGTAAAATGGGTCAAAGTAAACTATTTTCTCCCAATTGAAGGAGTTTTTTTATCTCCTCTCGGCATTCGAGCTACGCCCTTGTGAATCAGCAGGTTATTTCCTCTCAACGTGTGCAAAATATGGCTAAAGGGGTATTGAATGTGTAAGTTTTGGCATTAAAAAAAAAAAAAAGAAATAGAAACTTTGATTAAATTCAAAAGGTTGGTTATGCCACTTGCCACATGAGTGTGCCACATGGCCTGGCCAAGAGGCGAGTGCAATAAGGTGGAAGTAAATAAAAATGCATTTTTCTTCCCTTTTTCACAAATCAAAGTGGTGAAATCAATCAGAATTGCGAATAAATAAGACCATCTTACCAGTTAAATAAAAATTCTAAAGCATTTGATATGGAAAATGTTTCAAAAACTGATGATGAATAATGAAAAAAATAAGTAATACGGAATTTTATGATTTTTCGATCGAAAAGTAGAACTACTTCGCCTAGAAAGGGTATTTTTGTGTAAAATTAAACAACTTCTTCAACGTTATCATTAATATGGATATGGACATTAAATATTGCCGCCAAGAAATTCTCTCTTACATTATTTTATTTATGAATATTTTCAGATATTTCTTTTACTGCCACATAATTGGCAATTGATTTTTGCTCCCTTCTCTCTCCCTTTTTCTCTTTGGCCACAATTGATTTATGTTCGATTGAACTTACATCGCATCCTAATCATAGTGGGTCAGGTCAGAAATCCCGCTGGCCCCAATTGAAAAGCATATTGACAGAAGCTCCGAATACAAAACAGCGGGAGATGAAGGAGATGGCGGTTGAATTGTTGTCGGCGAATGCATTCAATATTTGCATGTCTAAAACCAGAAACCAGAGTGCAGAACCACTGTGCCAAAGACTGTGTGGACAAGAACAGAGTGAAGCAGCAGCAGCAGCAGCATCAGCAACATGGCAAACAAAGGCGGAGAGATTATCAAACGGCAAATAGACAGAAATCCGGCAAGCGGCAGTGGCAGTGGCAGCGGCAGCGGCAGCGCCAACGGCAGCAAATGGCGACGACAGCCAAAAGCAAACTCGTCTAAGGCAACATCCAATATACAGGCTTCCCAGCCCCAGCAGCCAAAACATCCTAGCAATACACAGGAGACAAACAAATTCAAATCAAACTGACAAAAGATGCCCCAGCCCAGCCCGGATCGGCCCCAACTCGGTTGTACAATGTGCTTTAGTTAGTTGTACAACTACCGTAAAGTAGAGCAGCAACACGAGTTTTAGTAGTAGGTAAATCCATATGTCCGTATGTATGTATGTATAAATGCGGTCGCCGTCAACATGTTGCCCCGCTTGGTTGCTTGACATAGCTAAGCAACACAAATGTTGCTAGCTTAGTGCGCATGCTGCTAAGCCAAAATGCTGTAATGCAGCGCAGTCAACGTCGACTGCATATGTAAAACGCATACAAAGCATAAGCATACAAACATCCACCGAGTGTGTGTATGCGTGTGTATCTGTGAGCTATGCTCAGTCGCTGCCTCTGCCAGCTGAGCTGCTGCTCAGTTTCCATGGCCGTTTGGCAACTTCATAAACATACCGCGCCTCAGTCGTTTGGTAACTGTTGCATTCAACGCTTCGTTCGCTCTGCCATTTTGTCGTTCGTAACGTTCGTTTACCACCCGTCGCTCAACACATCGTGTTCATCGTCGTCGTCGTCGCTGTCGTCGTGTGTTACTACGCTCGTGTATTTTCTGCGCCCCCGCCTACGCGTGTGTGTGTGTGCCTGTGTTTTTGAGAGTTGTGTTGCTAGTGTGAGAATTATTCTCGTTCGCTTCGACCACGGCCTCGTCATCATCGCCAGCCATCGCCATCGCCATCGTCAGAGCGTCATCATTTGTGCGTTATTTGGTATCTAGCCGGACTTGCGTTAGTTGCTAGCGCGCCTCCAGTTAGAGAATATCCCCCCAATCACACACAGACAGCTCACTATAAAAACCATCGTGGCCAGATAACTGCGCGCGCTTTACGAAAAAGCCAAAAACCGTAGTGAAATCAGCACACGTCGTGTAGTTCGATAAACCCCAACGTTAACCCAAAAGTACGCGAGTGTAAAGTGTCTAAAGTAAATATTAACACACCCGTAAAAAAGAAATCCACATACAAAAGGCCTTAGCGGCCGTAAAGTGCCACAACACTCCACCACTCCGCCCACTGCTTCTTCGCCCCCAACAACAAAATAAAACGACACATTTTATGCATGAAAAGCTAATGCAAAAAATTCACTAAGCCCTTTGCCAAATACGCGGAGAGTCACAAAAAGAGACCAACATAAAAAAGCAATATATACATATATATAGTACACTATATATACATATAATAACGGAACCTAAATCTCTGGATTACAGTACATAAGGAAGGGAGAAAAACAACAAAAACCAAGTGAAATGTTGCGGATCACTTCAGTTACTCTTGTTATGCTGGCGGCCATCTTAACAGGTAAGTCACATCCCAAAGATGATATCACGCGCGCCCGCCTAAAAACTAGTTCTCACCCGTCGCTGGCCCCGCCGTCGCAGCCGCAGCCACCGCCCGTAAAAAATGTGTAAATTTCCATATTAAGGCTAAATTTGATTGATGACGAAACGAAGACCCCCCTAAAGCTATATGGCGGAGGGTTTTCAGAATCGAATGAAGTGAAATTGATAGTTTCGCGAAGAGTGTTTTTGTTTTTGGTGTGACCCGTTTACATGGGTCGCCCCCACTGCGCATGCCCGGAGGCTACGACAGTGAGGCGAACAGGTTACACCTAAGTGAAGTAATGCAAAAGGTGATGAACTTTAACCGCTACCAGTGTGACCTTTATTTTTCGAGTGCCGCATAACATTAAGCCAATTGTCAACTGTCATGCGCCAAAAACACACCGAAAACAAAAATTGAAAAGGTCAAACATGCTTGATGACAGAACGCTGTTTCGATGTCGAAAGCTGTTAAGTTTACTTCGAAGATCTGAGATTTTTAGTGTGACAAAATGCGGAGGAAGAGGGGAGATCGCTCAGTGAAGTCTTGAATATTAAAGTTCATAATTCTGCTTAATGAAAAGCAGTTAAAGTTGTCGTGTAAAAAAGAGATAAATTCAAGATTATGATCACAAAACAATGTATCATAAGAGTTGTTAAAAGTGAGAAACAGAAAAATTCTTAAAAACTCCAGACAAAACTCCAATAAGAGTTTTGCAGCATTATTTAATTTAATTTTCAAGAGGACAGCGCTCGTTTGATGTGTTGTAGATAATTTGTGAATGCATCACCAATGGTATTCACTGCATTTTGAAAATATATAGAAAAACTAGAAAGATTTCGGTTCCAACGAGTCTATTGAAAACTTTATATAATACTTAAATAAAACATTCGACCTTGGGTAGTAAAAAAGAACTTTATACGGGAGATTATTAAGCCGCTATATATATTTTCTATATTTCTGAAAACAATTTTCACATTTTTAATTTCTACATTAAGTTTTCGCAACGTTTCAAGAAGAACCATTAATTTAATTTGAAATAAATGTAAAATATAATAGTTACCCATAATTTATAGATCTTTTTTATTGCTTTAGAATAGAAATAGAACAAAAAATAATATCAAGATTTTGTGTGAACAATAATTCCACATTAGCATTTTAAAAACAATTTTACTTTCATACTATAGCCTCTGTTAAAATTTTTGTGTTGAGCAAATCTCAAGTTCAAAATCGACAGTATTTAGCGTTTCTTTCAGTTTTTTGTTTTTGGGTTACTTCAGAATCAACTTTCTAACAACATTCACACAATGGGAGAGAGCAGAGCAGAGCAGAGTAGAGAAGGGCTTGTGTAATACGTATATTTGTTGTTGTGTTGCATCCTTGAAATGAAAAGACATCAAACCTCTTCAAACATTACTTTCATCTCTCTGCCATTAAGACTTGACGACGTGCGCATGGAGTTGCGAGGAGATGCGATGCGATGCTGCTGTTTGGGAGTTGGGAGAAACGTTGCCATATCTCACCATGAGTACAATTTACAACATTCCCCGGCAGTAACAGCAACAGCTAAAGCAGCAGCAGCAGCATCCACGTTGGCAGCCTATTTAATTAAAATCCTTCAATGTTTTTTTGTTTCTCCTCTTATATTACGCCACACAAATTTTGAGAAAAGAGGATGAGAGAAGAGCTAAGAGAACTACATGGCAGATTTCTCATTAGCTGAAAAGAAGCTGCTGGTAGGTCTCTGGATGCCTAACAAAATTAACAAAACACAACAACACAGAGGGAAGAGTAGAAGCAGCAGGAGCATATGAGAAGTAGCATCAGATGCGCAGCTGTCTCATTATGGATGAAACTCGAATAAGCAACCACCCACTCGGCCCACTCTTCCTCCACATCCCTCCATTCATCCATCCACGGTATGACGTGACTTTAAGACAAACACACATTTTGTTTTTGCTGCTGCGTTCAGCTGAAACCTGAAAGGTTCTCTTCCCTTTTTCTTTTTTTTTTTTTTTGTATGCAAAACCGAAAAATGCAGCATCAAGGGATAGCTCATTGCCCCCTCAATCTGCTTCCACACCCCCCTTAAACTTCCGACTGTCGGCTGCCACTTCACGCTGAATACTTTTACATTTTTACAAGGCCTGACGCATCGCCAGACAGACCGTTAGTCCGTTAGTCCGTCAGTCCGACAGTCGGATGCCTTCTCATGTTGTTCTTGTTGCAATTATAAATGTTTAATGCCCCAGGGTGGCAACTCTGGAGGCCCTTCGGACGCAAATCCAGCGAACTACTGCCACTGATTTTCTCTCTATCTCTCTCGCTCCTTCTCGTTGCACATTATGTGCACAAATGTAAATAAGGCATCGGCTGGCTGCAACACTAGAAAAAAAAAACATTCACTCAACTCCTGGAAAACTGTTTTCCTTTGCTTCTGCTGCTTGGTTTTTTGTTTCTACGCGTCTGGAATAGAAAACCAAAAATGTCAAATGCAAAACTGCTTGCCATTTATGCATTTTAATGGCCACAAATTGAGGCATGTCTACTATACCAAAACAAAAACCATGTTCATAATAATAAATGAAATGTGCACAACAAAAACATGAATCCATTCATATAAATAAATTTTATCATGGGCTTAGGATATGAGGGAGAACGAGAAGGAATAAACTAAGTTCATAGTTTGACAAGAAGAACTTTCGAAGGGATCAATCTGAGTTTATCTCAAAGTTTAAGTGCCAAAAATAATTACAAAAGTATTCGGTCAAAAGAGAGAGGTTTTTATTATTACCATAAAAAACACATATTAATTTCTGTGTGATTGGTTTCCAATAAGTCTGAACAATTAATACTCTTTATCGGTTTATCAAGCTGATCTCTGGTATGGCTGGGCCCCCTCTAAAGCACCTAAGTACCTAAGCTACGCCTCTGTACATATTTGATGTTTGCTTTACAAACTGTAACTGTCCGTGTCCCTATTCCTGCATCCTGTTTGTCTTTTCTATTTTTTTTTTTTTTTTTGGCAAACTGTACTATATATACAATACTACACATAATGCTCAACCCTTTTTTTACCTATGGTAATAGCAAGAGGAAGATATATGCACACACATATCTCTCTTTCGCTCTATGTGAGTTTGTCTGTTTGATGGTAGAAATAATTCTCATTCATATTCATAACATCGTTTCGTTAGTGTGTTTCTGCATACCATTGCTGTATCTCTATCTCCCTCTCTCTCTGTGTGTAGGTTTACCTTTTTGGCTTTGGTCGAAAATTGTGTAACAGAAATTAGAGCATATCTTTGGGAGTCGTTCCAGAGAAATACAAAGGATCAAAGACGAAGTCTTTTGCCTAGCACTTCAGGCGATTCCTTTTTTGGTCTTTTGCCATTTCGTTCATTAAAATTTTTGGTTTTCTAATTGCTGCTTTTTCAAACAAATTTTCAACTCATTGGGCAAAAAGCATTGATACTCTTACAATTTGCATTCAATTGGCTCTTATCGCATTAACACTGCATTTCCATTTTGCATGTTCATTCTCGTTTTCAGTTTCCTTTTTTGCAGTTTGCCTTTTGCCAAATTTTCGCGTGGCAGATAAATAATTGTTGCAAATATTTCAGTTTCGACAAATAGAATACACAACTTCATGACTAATTTGCTGAAAAATGACTGAACAATGTTAACAACAACAACAACAAAAACAATGACAAAATTTTTGCATGCATAAAATGCAACTTTCATACCCTTTATATATCTCCTTCTGTCTCTCTACGAGTGTGTGTGTGTGTGTGCGAGTGTGTGTATCTATGTGAGCTGAGCGTGCACAGGAAGTTGGCAACGCTTTGGGCCATGCTGGAATTTCGGGCACACACACACACACACACACACACACAAAGATATGTGTGTATATGCATGTGTATTATATAGAGACAAAAAGCGCAAGCGAGGGGATTTGGTGCTATATTGACAAAGCGTATGCCAGGCAAATTAAATATAATAGAGACTCCCAAGTCTGTCTCTGTCCTTACTCTCCATTCCCGCACATTTGTGCCATCTTCTCGCAGTAAACGGAAAAGACAATACATAGAACAAGGAAAACTGAACAATACTACGACCAAGTTTGAAGCTTATGAAAAACTTTTCATTCAACTTAGACTACAAAACTATGAGCAAAGTAGGGATTCCCATCTTGTTCCCTTTTTTTTTGTGCAGTTCTGTTCCTACTTTTCTTTTTTTTTTGAAAGGAAATGTACTTTTGATCGATTGGAAAGCAACGGCAGTTTCGGTGTCTTTTTAAGCACGTACAGTGCGCCATGCCATGTGAACGTGGCAGGAAGTGACTTGAAGTGAGCCGCAAAATGCATACCTGTGCGCACAGAATATTGGGTTACGCTGAAATGGCGATCATTAGCGAGACTTTTTGCTAGTTTCTGGAGCACCGACTAAGTAAATTTTGCATTTTATTAGTCACAGAAGCGAAAGAAAGCACACTAGAAAGTAGGGAAAGGCCCGATGCTATTTCAAAACGATATTACTAAAACTATAACTTAGGTGCTTTATGTTTTTTGAAAGTCTGCGGCAATGTAACGAATCAATTATGTCCACACAAGGTAGTGAAAGGATAAGATAATTTAACTTGACCTATTAATTATTTTGCAAAATAAAAAACAGTTGTTAATTTGTTGGTTTTTCATTGTTTTTTACGCTTTCAGCTGTCACTACAGTAACCGAAACTAGAACAGAAAATATAAATTCATTTTTATATGTAATATCAGAAGTTAATTCTACTTGATTTAGTCATTTAAAAAAAATAAAAACATAGAACTTCCAAACTGCTGCTTTAATATAATATTCTTCCAGTTAAAGAGTGTTTGTTTTAACAATAAAAAAATATAAATTTAAATAATATGTCTCCGTTCAATAAATTAGTTCATAAAATCCTTCATACAAAAACAAACAAATGTATTAAATAAAATTAAATTTTGTCCCTTTAAAAATCAGAATTTTTGTTTATTAAATAAAATTAAATTTTGTTTCGAAATCAAAATGTTTGAGAATTTCTGTTAAATTTATTGAATTATTTTGGTACAAATATTGCTTATCCCATTCCAAATCGAATAACACATTTCTCTAATAAATAAGTATCATTATGTTTCTTTTCCATATCAAAATCGCTATCAAAATTCATGATTTTTGAATCGTTTTGCTTTGTAAAAGAGTAAAAATAGTTCGTTTATCTCATAAAGCTTCAGCTTAAATATAGTAGATCGGGTATATATATGTATGTTGCTTGATCCGATAAATCAGTTGTGCTTAATGCATTGTTTTTCTATAATAAAAATGATTGTGTAGAACAAAATGCACGATGATGATTCACCCAAACGTTGATTGTCAATGCAGTTCGTGATAAATTAGTCATTGAGTCAAATGTTATGAAAGTGTTTCTCATTGAAGCTAAGAATAGATGATTAAATCAAGCGTATACCACATTTATTTGAATATAATTTATTAAAGTGTTTTGCAGTTCAGTTATTGTGCTTCCATATTTACTTTGCATGCATTTGCAGTGACTGTGGCTTCGATTTGGGACACACAAGTGAACTGATAACCGACTTGCACCTGTGTTTCGGTTTTCACTTTATTTTTCTTCTTTTTTTTTTGGGGCAAACAAACAAACCCACAGACAAACATACATACATACGCATATGACACACATTCTGGTCAGAGATTGCCGCATGGGGAAAGACTCGCCCATTCGTACGTGGGCAGTGATTAGATAACACAGTAACCGAGCTATATGTACACCTACATATATATATACATACTATAGTAGTAGGTCTTATCAGCAGTTTTGGTTACAGGTTGATAATTCACTAACTATGACTATTTGTTGTTATTATGTTTCCCTTTTCAAATTTGTCACATTTGTGTCTGTGGCAAATGCAATTTTCTCTCGGTTCCATTTGCTAGAATATGTAATTACAACATACTTACCATCTTAGCTAATTACCAATGCAAAATTATTTACCCGCCCACACACACACACACACACACACACACACACACAAACACCCACTCAGATGAAGGGAAATATAATATTCCCTTGACCGATTTATATATGGCATAATTTCAATTAAATTTGCACATTTTGATGGGCATTCAATTACATTTTCAATCAATATATACATATGTAGATAGATGGGGGGCAAAAAAAAGTTATCAAAATGAATCTGCATCTGCAGCGAGTTTCTCTCTCTCTCTCGTTCGTATTTGTATCTCAATTATGTCACAAAAATTGTAGTAGAACGGAAAATATTTGTGAGGTTTATGTAATTGCATCATTAAATAATAATCAGTAAATGGGCGTGGCAGTACGCCCACATTGGTGTATAGTTTTGTTCATTTTTGGTCAGTTTTGAATGAATCATAATTAAATGTGCAGTTTTAATTAAATTTACATGGCCAACTGCACGCATTAGAATGAGAAAGAGTGATGGAGAAACCGAGAGAGTGGGGGAGGTGGAGGGGGAGAGGGAAAGCAGAACCCGAAATGCGTAATAATTGAAAATAATGCTCACCTGCCCCAACTGTGCTACAAATATGCTATTATAATTATTAATTATATCAAATCATAATGCATTTGGGCAAACAATGAATGACGCAAATAATGAACACCCAAATCCCGTTTATGCCCCAAACAAAAATGAGGGCTATAAATTAACATGGCTAGAAAAAACAGACATCATTTTTGAACAAAAACTAAAACAGAATAATCACAAAAAATTTATAACCCATACAAGCCTGAAGGGCTTTGTTTTTTTTTTAACAATCAATCATATTAGGTTAAACACGCAAATCAATTAAAGGTAAACATATTCGCGAATGAATTTTACATGTAAAAAATAGAATTCCATTTCAAATTGAAGAAGGCGACATGGAATTACCCTGTAGCTAATTGGGGAAAGTAAGTTATAGAACAAATTCAATAAATTTGACAATCGAATGCCTCTTTATATCGATTGTGAATCTAAATATGGATATGTGGTTGATCTCAGCTTTCCTCTCTTCTGAAAAGGATTCAATATTTAAGGTGTTAGTAAATAGTTTGCTTGATCAAATTCACTGGTGATCGATCAATCACCCTTTGTATACAGGGTATGAAACAGCAAATATGTTAAATAATGAACAATAAAAAACGCACGTTTCCCAAAAAAAAATCATTGACTACTAAATAAAATTAAAGAATTAACGGAATGTAAATATACAAATGTAAAATAACAACAAAGAAACATGTAATGAATAAATAACAATTTACATAACAATATTATGCAACTACTTGAGCATTAGTTAATTAACAATTACTGTAAAAATATACACATTCTTTATGTTTAATATTTTAACGTGTCGATGATTCCATAATGCATAAACCTTATTGAATAAAAAGTAATAATTATAATTGATCTGGAAAAATCAGTCAATGGTGAATACTGTTTCATGAGCTGCATCCTTCCTCACAGGCATTTAATATTTCTCTAAAACAAAAACCTAAATATTTTGATGACCACGACAAATTTTACATTTTTGAAACAATAAAAAAAAGGATTAAATGTTTTTTTTTCTCTCTTAAATATGTTAATTATTATTGAAAAACTAAATTTATCAAATTGCGTGGCCTTTCTTTTCGGCGAGTTATTATTAATTTCCATGACCAACAGATAAGATAAATATTTAGGGTAAAAAGAGGTTTCAATTTTTTTTTTGCTATGGCTTTGCGATAAGAAAAAGCTCAAAAAAAATGGAAACTCCAAATCCTTTTCTGATTTGGATTTTCCCAAATGAAAATGACCAAAGTCATTGGCTTTTTACGATGCTGGGACTATCAATTAAATTTAAAATTAATTATTTAGTGTGTACCTACCTATACATATACATATTGAACATTAAAAAACTTTTAAAAGTTTATCCAGACTTTTTAAACATTCAAAACATTGATGGGCTTTCCATTTTTATGGCTGTTTTCTTCAATCAGTTTCCAATAATTATTTAATTACTTCTATTTAACATACAAACCACAATTAAATTCCACTTGAGTTAAGAAAAAATCATTATAAATGTAACTATCTTTCCTTGTGCGAGGCCTGACAACAACTGGACTTACACGGAAAAGAAAAAAAGACATAACTATCTTTGTTGGCTTAAAGTTCAAAGACTCATTATAACATTTTCTTAGTATTTCTTTTGCTTTTTCTCTCTCGCTCAGGTCTCCCTTTACCTGTCTACCTATAATATATATATCTATTTGCTACACCTAATACACACACACACACACATGCACACACCCATCATGGGGGTTAACCCAGCGAACAAAAAGCTACAAACAAAACGCAGTCATTGCTATCTTTTCATATCTAAAATGCTAAAGTTTCTTCCCAAACAAAAACACACACACACACATACAAACATACTTGCAGGTACAAGCGCGCTCACACAGATACAACACACACACACACACACACATGCATATTTGTATCTGCAAAGTTGTTGCTCACGAACCGGTTTCCGATTCTTTTTCTGTCTTTTCTTTCTGTATTCCAACTAGTTTCCATTTTTGTTCATTATTACTTTGCTTTTGTTGTTGTTGTTGTTTCTCAACATTTCTACACTCAATGTGTTGTTGTTGTTTTTCAATTTTTTAATTTGTTATTTTTTTTTTTTTGTTGCTCTCTCTGGCGTAAAAACCAAAAAGCACGCACACATGCGCAATGATTGCTTCTCTTTTTTCTATGTGTGTGTGTTAATAATTTTAACTGTTATTATTGTTGTTGCTGTTCTACATTATTGCCTTTTATTTGGCTCTTTTTCCGTAATTTTTATTATTGTTACTCAGTTCAGTTGCTGCTTTTGTTTATTCAATGGGTGTTGGTCGACCAGAGAGCCATGGGAAACGTCAGTGCGAGCGAGAAAAAAATTGTTAAAGTTAATTATTTGTATGGCTAGCACGTTGTATTTGTACAACTTTTTTTAGCATTTTTTTTTTCTATTTGACTTTTGAAAAAATGAACGAAAAACATGTGCGAGAGCCAGTGATGGACGAATGGAGGGGGCGGTGGGTGTGTGCATAGAGGGGAAAGAGTGAGAAAGAGTTCGACGTTATTTTTTTGGGAGTTTTTATACCCCGTAATTATGTGGTTTAAAAGTTATACTAGAGACTGCTTCTTTTTTTTTTTGGAATGTGTGTAAAGGCAGGAAGCCAAAGGTCAAAAAACGTTCTCGGTTAATTGAACTATAGCATACTTTGTAGTTTAAAAGAAGATACTTTATGCGTAAGCATACCCTGTAAATACGTTATTGTAAATTGTATGGACTGATCACTAATTATAAAGTCAATCGTTAGAAATAGATTGCATAGACTATGGAAACCTAATACAAATGACAAAAGAAAATAGAAGAATTAAATTGTGTTTTTTTTTTTTGTGTTTAACTTTAGTTTCTTTTTATTCTCAACAGGGTATTAGATGTTTTGTTCAAGTATTTATGTCTTTGCCTTCTCTAAATGACCCAATTTATGGGCGTGACATTCTCTGCTGACACACATCTTTGTCCCACACTCTCTAGAAATTTGTCTCTATCGCTTTTTCAATATTTGCACGCACCAAGCTAAGCTCATGAAAATAATTGAAGCCTTTGTCCGATCAAGATGACAAAAGCGATGATGAGACTGAAAATGATGACTAGTTTGTGGGGTGCTAATGAAAAGCACTTGCTCGACTCTGACTCTGACTCTGACTCGGAATCGGACTTAGGCAAGTCAGCTCACGATAATGGCTAAATTGTTTGGTTTGGCAATTAGGCGGCAGTTGTGGTGTCCCATCTCATGTGGATAGTGCCAATTTCGGGATGACATGACACATGCTCGTTATACTTGCCATTGTTGTTTGTTTTTGTGTTTGACAAAAATTGACAATTTAGCACTTGGGCTAGAAGGGGGAGGGGGCTGGCAGCAAAGGTAATACGATGAGTCTAGTGAGTGCGTGAGTGGAAATATGGTGGCATATGTAGTTTCATACTTGCCACAAAACATGTCGTCGTTTGGTCACCTACTCCTGTTTCTACTCCCACCACCACCCACTCTTGGCATGTGCAATCTCTGCAGAGCCCGAGCCCTATGTTTAATTTGATAAATGTTCAACGTTCGTGCCAGAAAACAGTTGTCAGCTGGCTACTGACTCCTACTACATACATACATCCATACTACTGCTGAGTGACTTTACTGCCATGTCTTTACTGTCATTCTACAACTCTGTCCCCCATCCCCCTCTCTCTCTCTCTCTCTCTCTCTCTATGTACGTACTGGCACTTACTCATTTATTGGCCAGACAATGGCCCCAGCAGCAGTTTCAGTTGTTCATTAGGCAAAATGTTGGAACTTAACTGAAAATGTCTGGCACTGAGATTAGGATTGATGTAAGCATATTAACAGGAATTCAACAATTCCCCATGTTCAATTTTAATGGAAGAGAAATTATTGAGAAAATTGCATTAATTCCAGATGCCAATTGCAGATAAAGGAAGAATGGGGGAAACAGTTTTGACAGAGTCTTAAGACAAAATCTTTCAAAAGGAACAAAATAATGGAAATTATTCAAGAATGTCGCATTAAATGCAAGTAAATATAGAGAAGATGTAAGAAACCTTCGATTAGTTTAATTACCGTAATAAGCATTCTTTATAGAAATTTATTTGGTAATTCAAAGTAATTTCTATGACAATTACAATGGATGATTTTCATACCTTTTTTTTTTTTCTCCTCATAGCAATAATTTTCCACTCATCACCAAAAATTCCAACAAACTTGGACAATAAAAAAGGCCTAAAAGCACATAACGTAAAGTAAACTTTACCTTTTTTATTTGTTGGGCTTTCTTCTTCTTTCTTTTTTTTTACTTCGTGCGTGACTAGCTCGAATCTAAGCCGCTTCATTAGACCGTTCAACGTTTGGCTAAAAGTGAAAAGGCTTGGCTTTAAAAGAGGAGGGCAAAAAAACACGAACTCAAATGTACATAGAATTAAAATTAAATTTGAATAAATTTCACAACGCACGCACTTTATGGGGGAGAAGATAGAGAGAGAGGAAGGGGGAGAGGGAGAAAGACCTTTTAAGAAACTGTACTTGAAGTACGAGTAGTACACGGGTTTTTTTTCAAGTGTACTTTTTAGGTAATTACTTTCCAAGAGCCAGTGCGTGAGTCAGGCAAGAAAGTTTTTCACTTTATAGCATTTATTTTAGAAACTTGCGAAAGGGCTTCAAACGCCAACCCAGAACCCGGCAAAACAGCTGAAAGTTGTCTACTTATTTGTCCCTCTCTCTCTCTCCCTCTCTACTTAGTTTTTTCTCTTTTGGTTTAGTCACGCCTTTTAACTTATCGCACTTTGAATACAATTTAGCCTTTTGTATATATTTTTTTTCTGCCTTTTATTTTTGCTTTAATTTGCCTGTCTCGAGGTATTTGCTTTTATATGCTGATAGTGCGGCGAGTTATCAGTCAGCCACCAGTTCAAATATATAGTATTTTATTTCTACTTTTAACTTGGCAACCAGTAAATGAGAAAATGGCATCGACTTTAATTTGATAGATAGTAGCAGAAGAGGATTAAAATACTTTCGAACTGAGACTCTTCAGATAGATATGATCGAGTAGTCAATTCTTCATATATTTATACTAGTTTTAGATGGAAGCTCTTATTCATAAGATATGAATTCTCGTGACTAAAAAATTTATTTTAAATAGTAAGCATAATATTTCCAATCCTCTCTCTATGTTTAATGATACATAAACATTTTATCGCTCCGATTTCAGTCACTTAGTAATAAGCTTTTATTTTTCACTCGAATTACTCGCCTTTTGTGATTTTAATTTATACGCAAATGCATCATTTATTAACGTATTATAATATTGGCCAATATGTTTTTAGTCAAATTGAGAAACAAAACAATTTGATGCGTAAAATAATTTTTTATAATTTGATTATAAAATCAATTGCAATTATTTGGCAAATTTTTTGATTATCGCATCTATTATTATTTATTACTTGCATATTTTATGTGTCTCCCACTCGCTCGCTCGCTCTCTCTCTCTTTCGCTTTGTGTGCATAATTACAACAATCAAAATTTTGCCAAGTCGTGGCCAAAAACAATTAAAATTAAAATACAGAAACAAGCCGGAAAATCTAATTGTATGTTATAATTTTCGCATAAACTAAAACAATTTTCGGACCTCACATGAATCAGTTGATGCATACATACATACATATATGTATTTATGTATGTTCAGCAACAAGAATAAAATTTAAACAAATAAACAAAATCGCTTTAGCAGCATTTAATTTCACATTAAATTTATTTAGTTGGTAAACATTTTAATTACTTTCATTTAACCATATTTTGCCACTTCCCCCAACTCCAACTCGGCTCCAACTCAGCTCAAGTTTGTGTAAAATTTATTGTAAATAGTTGTTCATAGGTGGGGGTACGACACACCGCCGCCCCCCCCCTCTTTTTCTCTCTCCCTTGTCATGTTCTTTTGTATATTTTATTATTTATGCTTAATGTTAAAGTCACGAAAACTTTTCGCTGACACTGTAACTGTAGCTGGAACTATGACGACTACTGTGCGTCGGTCGCAGTCTCTCTCTCTGACCAAGGTGAAAGTTTTTCATTTTTCTTTCCTCTTTTTCTTTTTTTGAAAATTTAGTTAAATATATTTAGTTTGTTGTTGTTTTTTGATTGCTCTATGACAGTTGTGTGTGTTGGCTCTTTTTTACACTCTTTTTTATGCCAGTTGTTGTTTCTGTTATTCGCTTTAATTGCTTAATTAAATGCGGAAATTTAGAAAGATGAAAGCATTTAGAGAGAGAGAGAGAGTGAGAGAGAATATGAGAATTTTTATGATCAAATTTGTGAATGCGATTCTGTCGAGTGAAAGTTAAAGTTTTAGTGGTTTTTTTGTAGTTTTTGAAGGGCGTTGAAAATGAAATTTGTAATAGCAACAATTATGCACTCAGTTTGTGGTTAATTTGACTTTGAAGGGGAATCAGTCCAAACTTTTCCACTATAAAGAAGACGTTTATGATGGAACAGTTGGACAGTTGGAAAGGTTTTCATTTTCTATGGAGCAAGGTATTTTTGTTAAGAGGCTAAAGCCTTTTGATGAATAACTTTTTTGACGTTCCCACTTTTAAGAATGAAATAACGGATTTGAATTTCTTTTCCCAAGTTTTTATTTGTCTTGTCTTCGATAACAAAATGTACTACTATATATTGTTTTTAATCGCGACTGTAATTGAACCTTCCTATTTGTCATCAGATGAGTTGTACGTGTTCTTTATAGGAAATGAGACATGTTTTATAATACTTTGTAAAATTTAACTATGAATTATACAGTAAGTACTCGAACTGAAATAAAAAATTAATCCATATTGTAAATAAAGTAACAGGCAAATGAAAGCATTTCCGACCTCATAAAATATATATATTCTTATTCAGCACAACAAGAGTCCGTCCGTATAAATACATAGATCTCGGGAACTATGAAAGCCAGAGCTACCAAATTTGGAATGCAGATTCGTGTAGTGTAAAGGCTTGTCAAGTTTATCATTATTCATACCACTCCCCCTTCCGCCGCCCTAAATTCATAAAAGGGTTATGCGTAGTCGCAAGGGCGGAGTTGGCCGGTGGTGGCGCCAAAGTGCTTGTGCGCGCACAAGAGTAAGCGAGATAGCATGTGGTGGCTAGCGCAATATGCAAAACGAATTAAATATATGAGTATGCAATTTATTAGAATGTCGCAATCAAATATATTAATTAAAGTGCCCCATCATCAATGCGAATCGATATCTAAGCGAAACGATTTCAAATTGTTTAAGAGCAATAAATCTACAATACATTCTATCCAATTGAAAGGGTAAATCCTTAAATAAATACATGGCAAACAAATTATTTTGGCGGAAATAGTATTGTTTAGAAACAGAATTGAAATCGTAAATAATGTTTAAGCGGCTATTATTGAATTGCCAAAAAAGGATATAACTTAAAGCCGTTTTCCACAAAGAGAACTGGCGTTGAGCATAGTGTTGCAATTTATGCACTCCACAAGTTGCAGCCCCATTCCAAGCAAACCAACTATAGACTACAGACCAAATGGTTTAAAACTCTGACGCTTAACTAACTTATATACTACGTCTAAGCTGAAAAGGCCAGCCAAAAGAGGCTGCGGATGCAGGGGGTGTCGGTGCACTAAGTATCTAAATTCGATTTGCTGGCAGTGCTTGAAGTTGACTGCAAAACTGCAAACTGCGAAAGCAAAAGCAAAATGCCTGCCCGTTTTGTCGACCCACTTTTTGTTCGACTCGTAGCGAGCTGTAGTTGACTGGGTCAAGTAAAACCTTTTTGTCAGCGATAAAAAACGACGTCGACTACCTCACACTACTTCCACCGTCACCATGGAAGACCAATTTAATGGTCTGCCCATAAAGCGGCAACTTACTTGACGGAACAACTGCAGCCAAGTGGTTCTTTATGTTGGATGTCGCCTAGACCCAGTCTCTCCCAACCATAAAAAATCATAAATAAATGCGCTCGTTTGTTGGGCACACCATTAAATTTAGGTTGCCGTTGCCCTCCATTGTGGCTTTTCGTACTTTTGAAAATTAGCGGTTTTCCAGTAATAATAATTGCCACAAAAGTAGCCAAGCAAAAGGCAACCGAAAAGCAAAAGGAAAATGACATAAGACCTAAGTGAGAAATAATTGCGTTTTGTGTTGAAATTTAACTTTAGATATATATATAGTATATATATATATTGTATATTAATATATGTGCATGGTAATATTTCGCTTTTGCTGACATTGAAATTTTTGCTGTGTCGCATTCATGAATGAATCGACCGACCGGTCGACGTCTGAGTGAGTCACTACTCATAAAAATGTTATAGTATTTACGAGTCGATTCAATTGCTCTAATTGAACATGATTCATCGAATATGCCATAGCATGTCGCCTCTCTCCGTCGACTCTCTAATTAAGCTGGAATATTCAAATTGCGTATTTCGGAGGCAACCAGACATAAAGTGAGGCAGTGGTAGATGGTCTCCGGAAAAGCGTAACGCATGAGTGCATAAAGTATGTGGTATGTGCTTAAGCCGAGGATTTTGCCAGCAATTGCGGGCTGGGATGTTGCATGAACGCTTTTTTGGCTTGTACCATATGTTGGACCAGTCCAAATACAGCATGCCATTTGGAGAGGGATGAAAAGTGGCTGCCACAAATATGTGTCTATGGGTTTTCTAGTATTTAATAAATGAGAACTACTTCCTTTAGTTTGTTAGAATACTTAATGTATTTTCGGGGGCGAAAGCCATTAGAAAATGTATTTCAAAAGTTGTGCTTATCCTGCATACACTAATTTATTTATATTTACATTAATCGGAAAGGTCTAATTATTAGAAAACTTTTCTGGCGACCCAGCACAACAAAAATTCAATTCAATACTACAAAGTTTTAGGGCATCCTATTTGGTATAATTCCTGCGAGTATTTGGTATTATTCCTAGTTTTAAAATTAATCCAATTTGTAATATTCAGATTTTCAAATTGTTTCTCATACCATGCAACATATCTCGATTGAATTTAATAAGGATTTCGTATTATCTAATTTAAATCTATTTAATATACATACATATATACATTCAATTTATAAAATTAAGGATTTCAAAATTTCGAAATCTATTAA
The DNA here is from genome assembly GCA_018150745.1 of Drosophila sucinea. Lineage (NCBI taxonomy): Eukaryota > Metazoa > Arthropoda > Insecta > Diptera > Drosophilidae > Drosophila > Drosophila sucinea. The sequence goes on along the minus strand of JAECWP010000154.1, from coordinate 202,849 downwards.
ATTTCCCTTTCTTTTGGACTTTGTTATGCACAGATACTTAGGATGTTTCTTAAACTTCTAAGTCTTTGGTATTTTGAGAACTATATATAGATAATAAATTCTTGAATAGATAATTAATAATTATACAAGTTCCACGATTTGATTTTCCACAGTTTAAAGGCATGCCATAACTAGTAGAAATATTTCAAAAATATTTTTATATTGATCTCTTTTTGATACAAATTTAAAATTTTCTATTCTTTCTATTTCTTTCAGGTAAGAATCGATTCGCATTTACTAAGTGAGTCACTCCCGACCAATGGCAACCAAATTCCACGCATCCACACGTAAGCCCTCAACAAAATTTATTAGTTCTATATAGCCGAGAAGTCAAATCCGGCGAAAGTTCTATAGCACAAGAGAAATTACTATGCCTGTCACGCCTAAAAACTGTGAAGGGGCTGGGACTGCGAGGGGTAGGGGTAGGGGTTCAGCAGCTAATAAATGTCACTTGTTGGTGCGCTACCGGAAAACTATTAAAAAAGAATTATCACCTTCTTTCAAATGTCAGATCCGAAATGAAATGCCGCCGACAATTAAGCAAAGACACGAACCAAACCAAAAAGAAAGTTGTAAACAAGAAGGGGAGAGAAAGAGCAGACACAAAGAGATACCACAAAACGGAAGCAAATTCTAAACAAAAAGTAAATTTTTTCTTAGATTTTTTTCGGTTTTTCTTTTTCGAAACCGTTGACAGCTCTGAAAATTTTCCAATTGTTGACAGCTGCTTGGGTAAGGTTTGGCAATGAAACTTCAGTTGGTTTACATTATGCCACGGGAAGGAGTCTAGAGAAATTGAAGTTAATGTAAACAAAAAGAGGGAAAAACGAGTGTGGAGAAGGGAAAATCAAGGGGCGGGGAGTGGTAATAGGTGATAGGTTGAAGCGTGCTCACACACACGCCCATAATTAAAGCAAAACACAAAGTGTAAGTGAAGCTGCAGGCAACTGCCGCTGTACGATCACACAATGAAGGAGAAAGGGAGAGGGAGAGGAAGAGAAAGAGAAAGAGAGACCTAAAGGGCAGGTCATAAAACTAAATCGAAAAATTTTCATTAACAGGAAAAGCGGTAATTAACACCTCAGAGTACAGTTTTTCAAGAACAAGCAGAGAAACAAAATCGAAGCAAGTAACAATCTAAAAATTTCACGCTCCAGACCGCAATCAAAGCAATTTACGAATCAGGAGCGGTTTTTGATTTCCAAGGGGATTTCCACGGAAAAAAATGTTCACAAAATGATGAAAGTAAAGATTTGAGAATGCATTGAATCTAAAGATAGTTCCTAAATCAAGTGATCAAATAGATTAAATGTTTTGACTTATAGAAAATTTGCAAAAACATTTTCTTGATGGTTTTTTGTGTTTTTCAAGGCTTGACTTACATTTCTTGTTTACATTCCTAACCCACTTTTAAACACTTAACTCGGATCGGTCGCTGAGTGGAACCATTGACACAATCTCGCCGAAAACTCATTAGTTCCAGCAGTTCTTCTTTATGTTTCTGTGGTATAATTTTCACCTATCCCATGGCGAATCGGTGCTTTAAGTGTAAATCATTGATGATGATCGTTAACATTTAGTTTAGTTTTATAATAATTGCATTTTTTATTACTCGTAGTTCTGTTCGATTTAATTATATCGATTGATCAATCAGCTATAAATTCACAATAATCCGTCCCTGGCTGCCGATTCCCTGATGACCACAGTTTGTGTTAAAAGTTCTCAGCACGTGTTCTAACAAGTGCAGGCCAATTGCAATCCGATTACAATCAACTGCAATCAACTGCAACAACTACAAATGTCATTGGCCTCTCTTGAACTTGCCCGTCGCCGCTCTAATTCGTTGCCCTTTCTCCCCCTCTCTCACCCTCTGCCCCGGCCCGCCCGTCTCCGTGGTTCCGTGTGCGCTTCCATGCCGTCAAATTGTTTTCCGGCTTTTGTTTTCGTTTTAGGTTGTAGTCTTTCCTTTTCTCGTTTTTTCGTTTTTCTTCGTTTTGTGTTTTTTGCTGTCGATATTTTCCTTTTTTTTTCGGTGATTTGTTTGCTTGTGGTTCGTATAAATAGGTAGTTGTTGAGTGGGCGTGGCATTACAATAGTCCTAAACTGCAGTAAAACTGCGAAAAACAAAACTTGAAGCTAAACTGCAATTTCATACTTGAAATTCAATTAAATTTGCAACAAACCCAGAAATCAAAAATCAAAACTCCAAATGAAAATCTATCGAAAAGTCAACTAATTGAATTTTCAAACGCTCACCAAATTGCGGTCATACTATATATTATGATTGGTACCAAAGTGGGCGTGATGGTGGGGAATGTGTGGTGTGCGGGGGGTCCAAAGGGCGCAGAGGGCAGAGGCGTGTGGTAGAGATGCGCCCTTACAAATCAATTGACTTGCAACCTAAAATGAAATCAAATGTTTTGCGGCTCAAACCGAAAAATCCGCAAATGTTTTCCTATGTGACACCGAACCAGAAAAACTAAACCAACCGAAAAGATAGATAGATAGAAATTAAACCAGGTCACAACGAATATTGAATACACTTGTGCTCTAGAAATTAAATTGAATTTAATCAAATTAATTTGCCTTTATCTCTTGATGGGAAAACTGAATAAATTAAAACAAATATTAATTCAAAATTTATTTTTAATCAGAATTTCTTAAAAATAATAGATTATTTTCTGAAATGTACGAAAAGATAAAAAATGATCCTTTTTGAAAGGAATGAGATAAAGACGTTCGATCTATTATTAGTATATCTGCCAACTGAACAACAACTCTCAACTGCTACTATAGCTGATCACGAATATATATATTTTTCTCAACCCAATAAGCTGAAAGTCCTCCTTTATTTATTCCTAACAAAAGACTGACCAAATTGCGTCTAACTTTTTGGCAAAGAGTATATGAAAACCAATGGATACGAGGGAAAAGTAGGAAAAGGGGCAATGAGAGAGAGAGAGGATGATATATAGATATAGAATTGTTGTTATTTTATTCTGTTGGTCACCGTGCTGTTTGCCACAATCTGTTGCACACATGATTTCATTTTTATTTCCTATTAAAAACACATAAAAATCAAACACAATGCCAGAGCACAAATAGAAAATAGAGCCAAATCGAAAATCCAAATCGAAATCCGTTGAGGGATTATTTGTATACACTCTATGGATGACCCCTTCCCTTCTCCCCCTTTTTTTTGCTTTTTAAATATTTTATTATTTGTGGTTAGTCGCGTCGTAATACAATGCCATCGGACTAGGCGATATATGTATATATAATGGGTTTATTATATTCAATTTAAACAAAATTCTCAATTTGAAATATTTATGCTGTTCGTTTTCTGTTTGTGGCAAAATGTCAAATGTCAGGTGCTTGTCCTTTTTTTTTTTTTTTTTTGGTAATAAATGATGACCAAAAATTGAAAAATATGACATGAAATGTTGTGTGTACATTTTGATGGAGTGCCATAAAAAAGAGTGAAATGACAAGAGTCACACAAATTTTACTCGTCATAAACCTAAATATCTTTAAATATTTGTTGGACACCTTTAAGAGGGACATTTCCCTTGGGTCCCCTCCGAATAGTAAAGATTTCGCATATCTCTCGATTAAGCATACTCTACAGTCCTTTATTAAAGATCTTAGCTGATAAAAGATAAGTTACCCTCTACTTCTCAGTCAGAGCGTAGGTCATGAGAGCCAAGATGCTAGCATTGCCCAAGGTGTTGATATGACCACCAATTCCAGGAACGAAGCTCTCCACCAAAGACGCACAGTAACGAGCTATAAATGCCGCAGCAGCCACTCCGCCATAGAGAGGATTCTCTTGGTTGATAGCCAGATATGCGGTTGAAATCATATTTCCCAGCAATGCCATATCCTTGAGAGTCTCTGCATTGCTATCCATTTCATAGCTCATCTTGCCGAGCATATCATAGAATAGGGGAATAATTGCTAGGCCATGCACCAAAGCAATTGCCGAGTGCTCCGACTTGAGATAGAATTCTATATTGGCCAACGGCAATGGGATGGCCTCCAATATGCTGGCGGAGATGATAAACGTTCGACTGATCTCACACTCATCATCGAAGGAACGCACCATGCCGAGAAGTCCGTGGACAAGGGTGAAAGCAGCTGCCGTATAGCCATAGGGATAATCCGAAGGGGTCAGGGAATACATGGCATAGCAACATGCCGCAACCAAGAGGCCGTTAAAAATGACGTCTCCGATCAACATGTCAAAGAATATCACTCTTGAAGAGGGCCAAAATAATAATTTTAAAGAATTTTGCCAATAACTAAAAATTTAAAACAACTTTTTAATGAACGTACTTAGTCGAAACTGATGTCTGAAATGAAGTATAATTTATATGAACACTTTGACATTAAGGTCAAAGGCTACCTGAGCTTAAAAGATGGAAACCCTATTGATATGAACGATCTATTAAGCTAATTATCCATACTAAATATCGAATCGAATTCTTTATCATTTGTCATGATTGATCCCCGAACATTTTCTCTATGATAATCTCTTTCAAGATTTTCTTTCCTCTGTCTAAATATAATTTCAACTGTAAGCAACAACACTTTGGCGTCTCTTTCCCCTCTTTCCCCATCAATCAACTGGGTAGGGGGGAAGTCTCCACGTTCTGCATACCTCAAAACATACTTGAGGCGGACAACAGCTTGCATCTTGCTTCTTGTGGCAACAATGTGTTCTGTTTCTGTTTCAATTTCTGATCCCCTCGTTCACATTTTGTTTATCGTAGAGTCAGCCCTTTGTTCATTATTATTTGTATTTCGAATTGGTTCTCTTCTCATTCTCTCCCCATACGATTAATTTCTAAAAAAATATTTATTGATTGCTTTTGTGTATTTGGAGCACTAAAGTGGAGCTACTTTTGCAACATTCCACAAATGTTCAGTGGAGGGAGGGGAGGGGAGTGGGTGGAGAGGGATCCACTTCAATGCCAGACAAGTGCCGAGCTTTGCATTGCCAAGTGGTAAATGTCAGAGGAGATGTTGGATATCCCATATTACTGCAATATTTATTATACCCTAATTAGTCATGTTTTTTTTTGGTTGGAGGGGGTAATTAGACGGGGGGCAGCAGTGAACTCTTGACATTTTTATTTTAGGGGGCGTTTGCATAAATCTTCTAACCATTTGGTGGAGTGACAATATCCCACTCTCTCTCTCTCTCTCTCTCTCTCTCTCTATGATAACCAGCATCAACTCTTATCGTTCTCTGTCTCATCATCATCATCATCATCTGCTGCTGCTGGTGGCGGTGGTGGTGGTGGAGTAGCATCATCATATCCAGCATCCGCATCATAGCATAGTCCCATTCATAGTGAGTTCTGAATTCTGTTGTGAAAGCTGCCGGAATCATTGGTCGGATGCTGTTCGACATTCTCCAATCTCTCTCTCCCTCTACTCCTTCCCTTTGGGAATGTGCCTTCTTCTCATCGGTGGCATGCTTCATGTGGCACACACACACACACACAGAGCCAAGTGGCTTCCACACTCAAGTGTTCGCTTTGTTTTTTGTTGGGTTTTTGTTTATTTATGCATCTTTCTGTCCTTCTGCGGTTCCCTCTACTTACTCCCCCCTCCACCAGCACTTGTGGCACTAGTTGCAGTTGCGCTTTGTTTACCCATCAATGACAACTGACAAGAAACATGCAACGCCCACAACAATACACTAACAACAATCCCATCTCCAGTTTCCATCAATTTAATTTCCTTTAATTCTTCTGGCATTTCTCTCTTACTCTCATTTCTGTCGTTTTGTATATTTTCTCCTTTTAGTTTTTTGTCATTGTTTATGCCGCATCTCGTTTTTTTGTATTGTTCAATGAATATGTTTATAAAATATTTCCGCTCTGATTTGACATGATGCTGATTGAAATGGGTTAAAGCATTCATTAGCCAATGTTTGAATTGATTTTTGTTCTCTTTTCAATCAACAAAAAGTTTCAATGATTCCCCAAAAATATTTAATGTGCATAGAAGAAGGAGAAAAAGCCATAAAGTTTGCTCTGAAAGATTGGTTTGAATTATTTATAAACAATTTTCAATTAGTTATTGAACAGAGCCCAAAATAACTAAAAACTTTTCATGTAATATCGAGTTGACTCTTTAAAGGGAATCTCACTGCATTTAGCTCATTGCAAATGTAATTAGCTTTAAGGTTTATTCGTCGCCATTCGAAAACCTGTGGAGAAGATTGGTATTATCATTTACGTTATTTTAGGAGCTTCTGGGTTATGCGCGGTCACACCAAAATATGTCAAACCTTACTATCTATAGAGAAAATATGTTTGTTTTAATAGTTCGATTGTTGTTAATCGATTTCGATTGTTTTTATTATTCGTTCCATCAATCTAAGTATATAAATTCTAAATTCTCAATTCCACAAATTTAGAGACAGTTTGTCCATCTTATTGAATTTAATCGGAGATGAACAGGAATAGTATAAACTATCTTTAATCCCTTTATAACTAATTGGTGATTAAATGAACCTGATTTTTAATACGAAATAAATCTCAATTTAACATCAAAATGCCTAATGAAACCACAGAATTATATAGTAGATAAATATAACAGATTTGTTTTAATTGAAATGTTTGAAAATGTTTTAAAGTTCATACAATTCTTTTGAAAATTATATAGTAGATAAATATAACAGATTTGTTTTAATTTAAATGTTTTAAAGTTCATACAATTCTTTTGAAATTCGTGTGATATATTTCACATGGCGAGTTGCTAGTTTTTTTATGCAGTTCAGTCAAATTTTCAACAATTAGATGACAAGTTGAGAACTCGAAGAGGTGGCGATGAATATCTAACAAGTTACCTGACTCTCCCAATTAGATGACAAGAACAAAATGTTCTATCTAGCTGGCCACTTAAAATTATAGTGAAAATATAGCTTATTCACCTCTATAAACATTCCTATCAACAATGGTCAATCTTAGCATTCTCAGGCTCTTGAAAACTAAAATAAATATTTGTATTCCCCCGTTTGGAAACAATGATTTAAATATTTTCCTGTAAGCAGAATGAAATATCAAAAGGAAAACACACGATCTAAAGTGGGCTAGGGGAGGGGGCGGAACAACTTTTGCGGAAAAACAAAGTTAATTGTTGATGTTTTTTCTTTCAGTCTTGTTTTTTAACCCGAAACGGGGAAAAACCATATCAAAAGTGCTGCATAATAATTATGAGAAAGAAAACATAAAAGTAGCTAACGAAAAAAAGTTGAATTAATTATTAGGGACAAAAAAACGAACGAACGAACGTGAGGTTGGTTGCTTGTTGCCCATGAGGAAAGGTCTAAGACTAGCAATTATGCCAAGGCGGCATAGTGGGCGTGGCTGGTGAAAGCCAGTAAGGAAAAACATAAACAACAACAAAACCAAAAGTTAAAACTTGAGGTCATAGATTTTATAACTAATCATAGCTCAAGGCAATGCTCAAGTGACAAGTAAGTCGACTGGGGTCGATTCCACACCCTCTCCCCCTCCCCCACGATCTCCTCATGGCACCTTTTTGTCATTTTAATTGACACAAATTAAATTGTTTGCTGTGCAGTGTAGGCGTTTTACACATTTTCAACTCTCTCAACGATTAAAGCCGTATTCAAGGTGGAACCGATGTCTTCTTTTCTCTTGACAATTTCCTGCAATTTGTTTTGCTCAAACAAACCAATTGAATTAGTTTATTTTTGTCTGTTTCTCTGTAACCATTGGATAAATGGGTATATAAAATGGTGGAGAAAAAGTACAAGTGGCAAAAAAGTTAACATAGTAGATTCAATGGGAAAAATCTCATCTTAAAAGTAAACAAAATCAGTTATTTTTAATACATAAAACTTAATTGCGTTGGCAAAGAATGAGTTAGATTCGATATTTAGATTTTGAAATTCCAACTCCACTTTTTACAGGGTATTTTCATGTCAACGTTCTCATGTTTCTTCGGTTTCCGTTTTTCGTTTGCTTTAGTTTGAAACTCAAGTTTAGTGTACAAATAATTAGGCTGTAAAATCTATTCAAATACACTTTGAAAAATATATCAAAAACTATACCAATTTTAACAATTTAGATTGTAAAATTGAAGAATAATTTTGCCCAGAAAATAACGAATTATGTATTCATAGAATTATTATATTCAGTGCACAGTAAAAAATAGTTTAACTTAATTGCACTATACTGAATTTAATATTGTAATCGAACATTGGACAGAAATCTGTTGATTTAATTTTTACTGAGAAGGAATAATTCAGAAAACAATAAAAATTGGATGAAATGAACTTATCTCTACAATCTGGCAAGAAAATTATCCTCGACGTTCTCAAGTTCTTTGGAGACTTCTAAGAAAAAACTATTTTCGATTTCCTTGTAATTATATCTTAAATGATTTCTTGCTGTGATAAAAATACAAATTTATAGATGCTTATGAGATACATTTCTTAGAGTTGGAACTGATTTTCCATCTGTTTCACCGGTAGAAACTCTAAATATGGAATATCTTGATCCAAGTTTTTCAAGTGTAGCTCGAGAACCTAAACTAGAGAGAATTAGAGATGTTCGTTCAGGTGGAAGGGAATTTTGGTGAGGAGGAAGATGGAGACGGTGTGGGTGAGTGGAGGGCGAGGCTTCTTCTATTTACTTCAACATGTGCACAATTCTCATGTGCCAGCTAAATGTGTTGCTTTTGTTGTTGGTGTTTTCTCAACTTTTCTCAATTCTTTTTGTGTTTTTTCTTCTTTTTCTGTGTTTTTTTGTTGTTTTTTTTTTTTGCCCATGTTGTTCACTTTGCTTTTGTGCTGCTTTTGTAATTGCAACATAATTTGCTATTACACGCTACTTTTTGTTGCTGTTGTTGCTCAGTTTTGTGGGTCTCTAGGTCTCACAGCTGTTGCGAATTGTTGTATGTAGTATGGAAGTATGGAAGGAGTAGACAATTACCAGCAATTAGAAATGAATTGCTTGAAAATGGGGAAACATTTGCAAAACACAAAGGCAAAAACAGTCGAAGAATGCTTGTGTGGAGTTTTCCAAAAAGGAACGAATTGTTGAATTTACAAACAGTTATAAATCAATTTAAAAATTGTGTGAGTACAATTTTGGAGTGCAACAGTTATCTTACGTAATCTAAATTTCAAAGCGACTAATCTAACGGAGATACTAAATACAGTTCTCCATGTGGACCACATAAAATTAATTTATTTAAGATACTTATATAAAAGGTTACTCAAAAAATATCACGAGCTTGGAAACTGTCATCAATGAGGCCATCAATCAATATAGGTTTTTATCGCCATCAAGATAAAGAGCAAACAAATTAACGAAAATTCGAAAAAACTGTCACATTAAATTTAGTGTTGGATAACCATCAAGAAACTAAGTCTACATTATCTGTGTCTCTCCATTTGACCAAATTTATATAAAATATTAAGTGCAATTTATTTGAATACTAGTATGATAACTATACTAAATAAAACAGTTGCCGTTTTATTAAGTGAAACTTTGGATCTCAATCTTGATTTCTTCTTAGATATTTATTGAATCTAGCTATCGATTGGTGATTTTGCGACTATTCTTTCTCTCCAAAGTTAAATTGGCTATTTTGATAGTAAAGAGCATTGCAGTTTATCTATTGATAGATAAACTATTAAATAGTTAATTTCTATTCATGGTTTTCATGGGTTTTAAAGAGCTCTTTGTGCCGCATTAAAAGTGTTATGTATAAAGCTCTATTAAAGTGTGACCTAAAAATGTATATTTAACAATCCCCAGAGACATAAATATGTATAGTATTTTCTATGTATTAGTGTCGCTACTCACACATATATACAGAGACTGGCAGATACAAAGAGATAATCCGCAATTAGTTGCAAATTTTGTGTGGCACACATTGGACATGACCATGCCCCACAAAAATATCGTCCATGCCCCTTGGCCAGAAAATGTTGCAAATGTCCCTTCCTCTCTCCGTCTCTCTCTCTCTGTGAATTCGCCTCTTTTTGCTGCATCTCTGTAACAGTTACTGGAACTGCAAATGTATCTATGAGCATCTATGTATGTATGTATGTATGAGGCCTTTAGCTATGGTTACAGATACAAAAGAAATAAAAAAGGCTAAAATATATAGGTGTGTGTGTGTGTAGGTATGGCATATAGGGAATAAAACACAGTTAAAGGGCAATGCATGTTTAAATCCATTGATTACACTGACAAACAAAAATCAAAATAGCAAATTTAATTTCAAATCTTCTAAATAAAAGTTTCTGGAAATCAATCAATCTCAATTTAAAGATTTTTCTATCATAAACAAATCAATAAATGTCAGTTCTCCTTATAATTGGATGCAGTTAGAAATGTCTGAGAAATACTCGGCAGATTTCAGTTTAATACTCAAAAAATATTAATGTAGAAAAGCATAAGAAAACCTAAATTTAATCGGTTTTGTTTTAGCTAAGTGATAAATTCTATAAATTTCAAGTTTCAAGAGCTCAGATCTGCCAGGATATAAGAATACTTAGTTATGACCCAAATTTACGATTTGGAATCAGAATTTATTATTTGACATTTATATGCAGATAAAATAAGACTTTTGCCAATATTAATCGAATTTTTCCATATTAACAAAATAGCAATACTTTCATTAAAATAAATTCTACTTTAGCTAAGAACAACTTAAAAATAAATTAAATAAGTTTTCAATGATCTTTTAAAGGGAAACTAATAAACAAAATTATGGTTTATGTAAAGATCAAATTACTTTTTAATATTCTCTCATGTAGACTATCAAAATGAGTACACTGTGAGAAATTCTCTAGTTAAGCTAAAGCTAAATGTTTGCCTCACTTACTTTTCTCTCAGTGTATGGACAAATGAATGGCACATGCTCTAGCCAACAACAACAAATGAACATTTTTGCTAAACTATTTTGCTGTGCATTTTTAACATTTTACTCGACAAGTGGGGTGTATGCTTTTTGCACAGACTGTTGCAAGGGCTACAATTTGTTGTTCTTGTTGTTCTTCTTGTTGTTGTTGTGTATGAAAACGTAATTAACAACATTTTCCTGTAGTTTTTTTTTACTTTTGTTTGCTCCTACTTCTCAATTGAGAGTCAAGGGGGTGGGGCCAGAGGGCTAAAAGAGGGACAAACGGGGGGCCATGGGGAATGGGTTGAATGGGGGATGCCTGCCACACAAAATGGCATAACTTATGGCCTCGTTTGTGCATTGAAATTGCTCCTCTTGTTGTTGTTGTTGCCCCCATCCTCCCCAACAATTAACTCACTTAAAATGCCTTTGCCCCAGAGTCGTTTTTAATGATTAACTTTCCATATGCATAGCATTTTTTGTTTTTGTTGAGTTTTTCTCAATTGAGTGAGTGAGTGAGGGCAGAGACAGTTGGTTGCTTTGATTACCAGAACAGAAATTGTTATTTTAAATAATTATACATTCATTTTGGGCTATATGCAAAATGTCCATCAAAGTCAATTAGTTATTGGTGGAGGCCAAGTCGGAATTGGCCACAAAACTATTTCAATTCGGAGTTCTCAATTGAGTAGAGTTCACGATGCCACAGAGTGAGGCACAGGGGGGCAGGGCAGTAGGGAGAGTCCACTTGAACTTTTCTTGTAGAGATCAGAAATAACAAATTAATATGCATATATGTGGGGAATTAAGTAGAAATTATGAAATTGCTGATATGAGTCAGCATCAGGGTAAGATGTAGAAGTAGCTAAGAAGCTTCTTTCTCTCTTGAAATATGTAATTTCTCTTATATTTGTATCTATTAATTACTCATCCAGCCAAATGGTACAAATCAAAAACTTGAGTTATTCGGCTCACTTCTTAAAATTAATTCGATTTCCTTTATTTCTTTTTCCTCTCATCTTTAAGTAGAGAATATTTAAATTATTTACCTCTGGCTTAAAGTTCGAATTATTTTCATCATAAATCGTTTGTAACGATAACCAATTATGTAGTAATTTCGTAGAATGATTTATTCATTAATTAATTAATTTATTGCTTCATTATATTGACAAATAAATTTGAAATGTTTGCATATTATTACAATTTTCTGTTAGTGGTGGAATAAAACGACAGAAATCCATTCAATATTTAATAGAAATTTTTTATTTCATTTGTTTTAAACGTGCAATTCATAAAGTTATACAAAATACTAATATTAAGTAAAATAACTTCAATTGAAAGTGTTAACTAAAGCGAGTCAAATGATTGGTAATTCAATTCCTATTCATTTTTGGGGAAAGAGAAATGTGTTGACTAGTGTTACAGAGTCAAAACTTTTGATGTCTTATCACATGTTCCATTGTCCGAAATCTGAAATTTCAAATTGGTTTCAATTGTATACACTTATAGACCGAAATGTATACCGGAAATTGCATCAAATTCATAAATTGCTCATACACTGGCATATCTATAACACACACAAACACACACACACATACACAAAGAGAGAGGGAGAGAGAGAGATTGTAGCCACAACAATCAACTCAAACACTGACCAAATCAAAGCCAAATCACGACTCTGAGTTATGACCAAAAGGAGCGCAGGGAGCATGGGGTTGGGCTCCACTAATTACATAGCTCTAAAGCAACTAGTCAGCTGGTTGGTTAGCCTGTTGGCCACTAACCACTGCTACATTGCACTATCCGAAAATCATGTCCAATGATTGAACGTGGAGCGGCATATGGGAAATTTAATGTAAATCGCAGCGCCAAATAAATCGAGCGGAGTCAACATGGTCCGTCGTCAAACGTTCAACCCAGCAAACTGCATTTCAAGTCGCTTAGTCAGAAAGTGGAGCACAGCCCCCCATCACCCCCCAGTCTCTCCTCCTACTTCACCCTAAGCTACAAGTCAGTCAACATGTATAAGCATAAGATAGTCATCATCATGGCAAGGCACATTAATGACTGAGGGGAGTGAGGGGGCGGGTGGGTGGTAGAGGGGGCAACAATTGTTGTGGCTTTGCATTTGCGGCTCAATTTATATGCAGCGATTGCAGTGCGTGCACAAAACGCATACAAATGTAATTTGCAGCGCGCGGCTCTCTCTCCCAAATGCAAACAGTGAAGCAAGTGAAGCATCTGTGGCAGGAGGGGGGTGGGGTTGGGGGTGAGGTTATGGTGCAGACAAGGCGCATATGAAATCAGTAGCAAACATAAGTATATATATATACAAAGAGGCACACACACACACACACACAGCGGTATGGCGGCGGCTCATTTTGGTGAATAATTGAGACAATTACGTGACGGGGTGAACGGGGGAGCCGGGTGAGTGGGGGCCACATGCACAGCCAAAGCGTGCCACACAGAATTCTAGGCAATTTGTATTTTGAGTGGCATTACAAAAAATTTATATCATGCCATGGAATAAGTGATTAGCCTAAAACATTAAAGCTGAGACTCCCTTTTGAGGAGTCAGGACACGAGATCGGCATAGTAATTCAACGATCTCAATGTCAACTTTGGTGCTAAAAATGGCATAAATAATACGGATCGATGGCCTTGGGAAGGTCAGACAGCCTGTGGCTCTGAATCATTAATAAGCCATAAATATTATTTTATTTTATATATGCCATTAACTTTTACTAGTTCATAAAACAGATAGATATTAAATTTTATGGCGAGACTAAGAGGAAATAAAAGGAGTCATCAATTGAATCTACCTAACATTAAAATTTAGCAACCTTTTTGAGTCAAACGGAAGCCTGGAAAAATTACCCAAAGTCCTCCTGATGCTTCCCATATAAAGTTTTGTCTCTATCCTAAAGACAAATTCGTTTAAAATTCTTTCCATCTGAATTATAGTGCATATTGGCTTCGATTAATAAACAAATTCCTCAGATATTTTGTCACATTACAAAAAAATGTTTGCACGAAGCAAAAACATTTCCCTCCAAACTGGTTTTTCCTTTTTTGTGTGCACATTTTTCTTGCCATTTTCCGTTTGCCATTGCCATTGGCCTGCAGTTCAAGTCCATAAATATTTTCTTGTAATTAATTGAATTTACGATACAAAAAAAAAAAATAACTGCAAATGCCACAAATATTTTTACTCATCAAACTGTCAAAATGTCTGCAGGAAAAATTAATAAATAATTAAGAGAAAAATTGTAAAGAAAACTTGACTTGGCTTGACTTTCACTTAAAAGATGCAACAAATTAAAATGTATAAACTGAAAAATCCAAAAAGAGCCAAGTTAATTGAAAGGAGAGTTCTTACATTTTGAAACTATGATAAGAAAAATGGAAATGCTTTGGAAAATATAAAAAGATAACATCTAATTGGTTTTTCACTCAACAGAAATGGAAACTGGAAAAATGTTAGCCACAATCTTCTAAAACCTGATTTTCTCCAGCTGTATAGCCTAAAAGTGAGAAAATACTTTCGCCATTTGGTATTAATCAATGCCACGCCTTGGATAATAATTTGCATAAACTGTCACTAGATGGCGCTGCACATTTTTACTCGAGCAATCAATCTAATTACTGTCAATTTAAGCAAACAACGGATCAGATGAAGCGTGTTTCACGGCAAAAAGAAGACGTCGACGACGACAACGAGAGAGTGTTTGAGTAACTGGCTGTTCAATTAGCCTTAGTTTCCCCCCCCCCATAACGTTTCGGGCCATGTTAGTGGGTCGTCGTCACGGCGAGTGCAATGAACGCACGCGGCTGTCAACTAAAATGGAAAGCTAACATCAATTATGCAGCAGTAGCCTGCCTTAAAAGCCAACTCTTGACTCGCCTTGACTTGGCTTAGCAATTAATTTATGAGCTCAGTGAGCATTGAGACCAGACGGACTCACTCGGCGGAGATGGAGTCGGAGTCCAGCTTTCACATCTGCTCATAGATAAGGCTCAAATAACTTTACTCTCGGAACGAAGACTGCCTAATCCATCTGTCTATCCGTCTGTCTCTTTGTCGGTTTTTGGCCTATAGTTGAACTCAACTTTTATCTGAGAATCACTTTTATGGCGTTTAGCCATAGCCAAAGCTGTTGCTTTTTATGATATTGCAGCTGCTGCTGCTGCTGCTGGTGGTGGTGCAACTGCAACTGCAACAGTCAGTAAGTGGCACTAATCCTGGCAGTAGTTTGGCAGCAGCTCAGCTTTTTGGACTGGCATATCAAAGTGAAAGGGTTTTGTTGCCTGTCATGCGGCCAAGAACCGCATTTGGCCAATGCCCACACACACACACCACACACACACACACACACACCCATCGAGACTCTTTTCGGGGTCACTTTGGCTTTGTTTGTTTGCTTTTACTATTACACTCTCTGCCCGTCGTCGTCTCGCGCTTTTGTCTGTCAATGTTTTGCCATTGCAAGCTAATCCGTTGCCATTTTTGGCCAACATAACGAAAAAGCAACAAAACAAAAAAAAAACCAAAACCTTTTCATGCAAAAAGCGGAGCTACCAAATTGTGAGGTAGTAGACATTCGTATACCCTTCTTTTAGTTAGCCTAAAATGTGGTAAGCGGTGAACTTAGTCACATTTTGGGAAAGTTTCTCCCATGAACAACGACAAAAAGTTTTAAATTAATATTGTAAATTAATTAATATATTATATTACAATGAAATATTATATTCAATTATTTTAATACTCGATTAAAATAGAGAAAGAAAGGATTACTAGCTATGAGGATCTTCAACACAAAATATTTAGATTTATTTATTCATTTTTTACATCCATATTTTGTTGTGTAAGTTATTTTAAACTGAACTTTAAGACCTTTAAGACTTGCTGAGTACCATTTTGTAAAATTTATTTTATTTATAGTAAATTCTGTATTGAAAGAAAATTTGCGAATGATATAAAAGTTTATATGTATCCGCTTCCATATCCAGTTAAAAATTAAATTGGCTTTTATATTAAATTGAATTTTATCAAAGAGTCTTAAGTTTTCATATCATACGATTGCGAGATATTGAATAAATATTATTTCAAAAACACTTTACTTTAATTGAATTAAGTAGCAGTAGTAAATCAAAAGTCCTTTTTCAGTTTTAACGATTCGATGTTTTAAATAAGTGTATCGTAACGAGAAGCTAGAATGGAATTTAGTCATTGAGCTGAGGTTTTCGAAATGTTGCAAAACATAAAGATCGTGATCATCTAGATCGAACGAAAATCATAAAAACCATCTTGAAACTGTATAATCTCTGCAGATGACAACTGAGATAACATTTCACTTAACTGTTAAATCTCAAAGAGATTCGAGAGGAACTTGGTAATACTCTAACTTGACCCGTTTGGACAATTACAGAAACATATACAAACAAACTTATATATGTATGTAGATGAGTCGACATGCCCAGAGTCAAAGCAAATGGGCACAGTCCGTGCATGGTGCATGGCAGGTGTTGGGTGGGCGTGGCAGCTTTTGTTTTTTTCCCCTCCATAACCTGAGAGTGTGTGTGTGTGTGTGTGTGTGTGTACATAGCATGCAATACTGCCAAATGTTATGGGCCTGTGTGCTGCATTTTACTTTTTTGTTCGTCTTTCTCAGAGCTCGGAGCTCAGAGCTCAAACTCGCAATGTTGGCAACACTTTTTGGTGTTGCTTTCAATTTGGGCGCTGCCTTTGCCAGTTGTTTCCTTTTTTGCATCGTTGCCGTTGCAGCAGCAATTGTTGTTGTTGTTGCTGTTGCTGTTTTTGTTGCTGTTGTCGTTGTAAAGTTTGCCATTTCCGTGGCGCTCATGCGTATAATTTTGCTTGAGGCTGTCGTTGAGTACGAAACAATAAGGCTACCTAAAAAAAAACCAACAACAACAACATCGAGAATATAAAGAGAGAGGGAGAGAGGGAAAGACAAAGCACAAAAAAAACCGGAACAGAACCGAAAAACCTGAGAACTAAGGACAGCAAAAAACCAAAATTAAAACGAATTCCAATCTGAAATAAAGCCAAAAACTGCCACTAAAGTGACGTATGCACGATTGAGAGCAGACAAAACAACAACGATTTTTTAATACCCTTAAAAACAATAACTCCTAAATGCGTTACATTTCTTTTAAATGCAATCGAAATAGATCGGATTTCGATGTGTTTGTTTGCTTGCTTTGCGGAGTCAGAAGAATATTTTGACAGAAATCAACCGAGTAGAGTTGCCATTCATAAAGAATAAAACGAGAGAACTGTCATATCAATACCATTTTTGTAAATAATTCTATTAGGGTTTACAATTTCTTTCAGTTTTTGATCCCTTCCAAGTTTCACTTGATTTCTGAAGAATATTTTGACAGAAATAATGTGAATAGAGTTGCCACTCATAAAGAAAAAAGAATTGCCATATCAATACCATTTTTGTTGTGTCACCAAGTAATAAATTCTATTAATGTTTACAATTCAATTTTTGATCGCTTCAAATGTTTCATTTGATTTCTGATTTCGACTAACTATCCAATTTAAATGATCCAATCTTTGTTTTGTTCCTTTTAATTTAATTAACAAATTCTTCATATAAAATGATCTTTTTACTGCTCAATGGTATCAATAGTAACCAAAAATCGCTACTCCTTTAGTAGTAGATCTCATAAATGTATTAAATGGTATCCACATTTTTTTATTCTCGATCATTCGATTAACAATCATTTATATTTAACTTAATGTTAAGAATACTCAACCTTTTCCACATGTTCTTTATTCAATATTCAAAGAAGGGCTGCAAAATCTTTTCTTTCAACTCTTTTGTGGCATTTTCCTTGATTTTTGATGGATCTTCTCATAGTTTGTTTGAGCGGTGATGCAAATGGACTCTTCATTAATCGATCAACTATCTCCACTTAATTTTGATCGTGGGAAACTGTCAGATTCTCTGCATTTTATACGCATCTTCAGATTGATTTCTGGCGATAGTTTTTGCACTTTCTTTTCGTTGGCTCCGAATTGTGTTTGATTATTGGTTATTTTTGTGGTTGAAGAGAACTTAAATTATCTTTTTTCGCACTCTGACAATTGTCACATGGCTGGCCAAGTTTTCAAGTGCTTGCAAGTGTTTCGGTTTCGTTCTGCACATTCTCATCCCGATTTTCCCATCGGCGGAGAGGTGGGAAGAGGGGAAAGTTTCATTTTGTTGCTGTTTTTTCTTTCCCCCCATTTCTTTCGGTTTTATGGAAGGATGGCTACGCTTGAATGCTTGAATTCATTGGGCTCAGTGAATGGCAACATGGCTGTTACGTTCGTGAGTGGACAATGGAGTGGAGAATTACTGGAAGAACAGACAGCGAGACCGGTGGGAGAGAGGGTGACCGGACTGGAGTGGACTGGACAGTTTTTGCGCTCTATTTTTATGGGTTGTTGTTGTTGTTGCCGTTGGCTTTTGTTTGCGCTTAAACAACAACGTGTTAAAAACTGTGCACAAAAATGTGCATTTAATCAAGCCGGGGCCACAACAATGATGGGGGTTTCAACCCCTTCCCTTGTCTTCCCTGTCAGGGACATTTGTAGTGCTCCCACACACTGGTTTCTGGCTTTTGATAAATTTCTCTCTCTCCCTGTCGTTTCTCTTTTCACTTGAAGTTTATTTATCTAAGTTTAAAATCAACACGCAGCCAATGCCCCCATACACAAAAAAAAAAAAAAAACGAGCGATTCCATACCATCTTTCAACATGCAATCAAGTCCACCATGCTGCACCACCTGCTGCTATTTCACATGCAACAACAACAGCAACAACCACAACAAGTGGCAATGCCTTCAACGTCGTCAGCGTCATCATAAATGGCCATGCTCAAAGCTCACGTTCGCCTCGTTACGCGGGTCTGCCTCATCCTCCCCATCCTCCGCCGGTCTTAGTGTAGGTCTCTAGCCACCATTGCTTCTGGTTTTAGGTTATCCCGCGGCGCACTTTTGCGGCCTGAAATTGCCAGAACATAACCAACCCTAACACACACTCGCTGGCCCCCTCCCCCCTTCCGTCTTGTCGGGTCCATTCTATTCGCCGGTTAGTCCCTAGAATGCCACTGAGCGTCGGGGCATTAGGCAATTTCTTGCAGGGCACATTACACGATTTACTTTTCCATTTCAAATTCGAATTTCAAGCCATGCAAATTGCTATGTGGCCCCTAATGGGTGGAAAGGGTGGGTCTGGTGGTCTGGTGGGTCTGGTGGCTGGTGGAAACCACACAGGAAGGAAAGCTAGCTAAAAAGAAAGAAACAAATAAGAAGATGTGGCTACCACAATGCGGCCAATGATGTTGCACAGTGTCATGAAGTGTATGTAATTTTGATCAGAATAATTACATAGAATTACAGTGATGCAGTGACTTTCAAAGTTATCCATCGAAATCTGCTCAAATCTCAAAGTGTGTGCTATAGAGAAAAGATCTAAACTAAAGTTTTCTCCGAATGAAGTTTACCTTTTGATTAGACAAACGATAGATCTCAAAACCAAAAGAAATCGCACGATAAATATCGTAACAATCGCTTCTTCTAAGAGTTTATTTGGTTCAAAACAATCAGATGATAGTGTGATACTAGAAACAAAAGAAGAAACAATTCTTCTTGAATATCAGTTTAATAAATAAATGATTGGATCTAAATACAATAGAATACCATGTATTGGTGATCGGTATTTATCGATAAACCGTAAATATCGACAAGAGGACTCAATACATCAAACAAATGTCGACACTTTTAACACTTCTTCTTCATAGATAAATGCAAAGGTTACCTACACTTAAAAAACACATAAATCGGACTAAAGATTAGATGAATACGATATATCGAATATCGATAAACCGTAAATATCGACAGATGGAGTGAAAACATCAAACAAATATCAACATTTTTTTAACTACTTCTTCTTAGATAAAACGATAGGTTACCTACTCTTGAAAAACACATAAATCGGACTAAAGACTAGATGAATACGATATATCCCAAAATATCGAATACATGGCTGAAGAATAAATCGATATTTCTCATTAATCTTTAAATAAAAAAGATGAATGCTACAATATTAATCCAATTATGCACTAAATACTAATTGAAAAATATATAATTCATTTTTGTAGTTATATAATTTGAGTTCACTTTGCATACTTTGCCCCAGTGTGCACACACACACATAGATAGATGCCAACACATTGACTTGGCTTCCCTCACTGCACTTAATGCACACGCTTGAGGGAGTTTATTGAAAACTTTGTCGTGCCAAAAGCAAGCACTTGCTTTCCCTTTCCCTTTGACACAGTGGCAGGGGGAGGGAGGTCTTTTGTGGCAGTGTGGGGGAGGTGGTAAATGTTGAAGGGACAGACACACACACACACACACAAAAGACAGGTAATATGTACGTCGAGCATATTTGGTTGCGAGCCTTAGCAGGTTGTTGGTCTCGGTCTCGGTCTCGCTCTCGGTGTCGGTGTCTGCGTTGTTGCCGCTTCAATGCTGACACAATGCAGGAAGACCTAGGCCCTCTTCTGCTCCTGCACCAACTCCTGCTCCACTTATTGTCTACCCACCAGATTCACCACCGCGTTCTTGCCTCTTGCATGTTGTGTAAGTAGCTCAGCGTTTGGCTATAGCTTTCGATTCAGAGATCTTATGAATGCCAAGCATGCTGATAACGCCTTCCCCACTCCCCCTCCCAGTTGCCACCCTCTCCCCACAACCAGCAATCTGCCTCACCGCATTCTGACTGCTTTATGCGCGAAACGTGTTCAGGACACGTTATGGCCAACGATGCTGTTGGCGATTATGAAGATATGAGAGCGACCTGCAGGAGCAGATAATACGCGAGCGCGCCAAAAGGATTTTTATTGATTTAGACTAAAGTTTTTTCCCGTCTCTCTCTCGTTAAAGAGCGGGGGCGGGATGGAGTTGAGTTGAGTTGAAGTGCTGTGGGCTAAGGGCAAGTGCAGGCACCAGAGCTCGCTTAGGAACTTGGCATTGTTCGGCCCTTTGTTGTTGGGATGCTCTCCGTCGTTCAGGGGCCAACACACAGTCTGAAGTGATTGGCTGCGTATGGGAATTGAGCGCGAAAATAGCTTCATTATTTAAAGTAGTTTTCAGTTCGGAAAATGGAAAAAGGAGAAAGAGAAAAGCACAATTCAGCTCGGGCACTTGGGACACACATGAAAATGTGCAGAACGAAGAAAAGAGGAAAAACACAGAAATGGAAATTGCCTAAATAATTTGTAAGCTCCGAAAGGGGGACACATCGAATTGAGTGAGTTAGCCGAATGGGAGAATTGAAAAGTTTCCAAGTGAAAGGCAAAGTTTTTAGGGGCAAAGTGTATTTCAATTGTAGGCACTCGGTACTTTTCCTTTTTTTCACAAGAAAAGACATTGAACAGGACCATGTTAAGTTTACTCCATAGAAATTGGAATAAATTAGAAAAAAGTTATGTGTTTCTAGAGCGGGAATTGCTCGGGACCACTTATGATCTATAATATTTATAACTATTCTTAAAATAGGTCCATAAGTTGCGACTAAGACCAGATGAGAGAATAGTTTCAACAGGTTTCAAGCTATCCACACATACATTTAGGGTTAGTTCAAATTTCTTATACATATTCCCGAATTTATGTTTCATCGAAATTCAAAAAGTATTAACAATCAATTAAAGATAATCAACCTTTAATCTATTGTAATGAATCTGTCATATTTCATTCCTTTATTAAATCGTCCTCAAGTTGAAGAAATGTGAGAAAACCTTTAAAAAATTCTCTCTCCCTTTATGCCTCATGTCTTATTCATTTTCTATTACGACATCTATGCAAATCTCCTTACCCCCAACCATCAAACACTACCACACACATCGAAACATAATACACAGAACCTGCCTAACAAAAATAAATAAATAAATAACTAAGTAAAAAGAGACCCAAAGGTAGGAGAACAAAAACTGTTCCAACTGTGCCACATGTCAAAGCAACTTATTTTTCTATGCAAAAAATTCCACCTCCACCCTGACCTTAAAGCAGCAGCAAAAAAAAAAGAGAAAAGTATGGATGACGGGGAAATTCGCCGGGGAACATTTATTTACTTAATATTATGTATATCACACATACGACCCATTAGACAACTCACAAATACAAACACATAATAAACACATTTGCTTTCGCGAGTTGGAGGAAAGAAAAGAAAATGCCACAGGTGGTTAATATGGCAACTTTCACACTTAACGTCACCTGCATACCCTGCTCCCTTCCTCCCTCCATCCCTCTTTATCTCTTTTTCATGGTGTTCTCTGTTTGTTATGCCATAATTTACATACATTATGCATGTTCCTCCAGTTCGCATCTGTATCTGTATCTCAGGTAGTACATTGAACCTGCAATGATTGCACACGGCGACAGCTACGACAACGACGACGGGAGTGACAGAACCAGAACAAAAACCAGAAAAGAAAACATACAAACACATAGGAAACCAACACAGTATATACTATATATACAGATATATATATATATGTAAGCTATAACCCCGCCGAAGGGAGCTTTTCAGGTCCCAAGGAAAAACAACAAAAATTGCTGGCACCAGCAGCAAACAGCAGCAACATGAACAACAACAACAACAACTGTTGCTAGTTTCCGGCTTCCTGTAGAGTTGACAAATTTTCCTAGGCCGTTTTTTTTCTTTCTGTCTATTTGAAGTTTTTGTCTGCCAGTCGCCAGATTTTATCATGCATTTAATCTACAATTTTTCATGGCAAAAATTTTGAACTTTATTGTCTCATGCCAAAATTTGTGTGTATGTGTGTGTGTGTGTGTGTGTGTGTGTGTGTGTGTGTGTGTGTGTGTGTGTGTGTGTGTGTGTGTGTTTATGTGCAGAGTGCCCTTTATGATAGAATGATTAATTTGAGTTTAGTTTTATGAGTGTTTTATGGGAAAAATTAGAAGAATGTTTTTTTCGCCTGTTTCATAATTTTCTTTTTTTTTTTTAATATGTGAAATTGGTTAAACATTCTTTTAAAACTTTTACGATATGTTAAACACCTGAGAGAAATTTGTGAGTTCTTGTGTTAAATATATTTCTTATTATGATGGCATCTTTGGGGAATCAAAACAAATTTTTTGCTTAAAAGGAAAGTTGTTTACTTATATAAACAAATTTTGAAGTCTTTAACATAAATGGTCAACAATGAACACAGCTTTAATCGATATATGGAAAAGGATAAACTTATCGAATCAATAATTCGATTTGCTTTCCGAGTTTACAGCTTGGTTGCACATCCTTTTAAATGATTTGAGTCCCTTAGTCCTAGAGAAACCGCAAACTTTTCACATTAATTGCAATTCCAATAAGGTAGCTGGCTAAAAAGATGCTGGTATGACAGGTAACGGTGGGTGGGGCGGAAGTGGAGGAAGACGAAAGGAAATAGAAACGAAAAAGCATAAAAATCAAAACAAAACAAAAAACACTTCAGACAGACAATGTTCACACTTGCAGCAATTCAAGGGGAAAACCCAAAAGAAACGAAGAAAAATGGAACGCGAATCTGCACTTGGCAACTCCTTCTGGCCAGGCAATTGGGTCAAGAGGGCCATAACTACGCCACCTAGCGGCAAACGGCGAGCCGTTAAACGAATTATAGAATGACAAAACCAAAGTGGCATAAAAATAGAAGACGCGACTTGCGACTTGCATACAAAGTGCAGGAAGATTTTCCTCTTCCAGTTTGCCAGTTTGCCAGTTTGCCAGTTTTCTTTTTCACAATTAAAAGTGGGCCACGAATGGGGAACAATAAAAATGGTTAGAGCCAGAGTGAGTTTCGAGTGAGAGAAACAAAATGAAATTAGAAAAAACATTGTGAGTCTGTCTGGACTGGTCATGCTTGACCGTAAAAATGGCGAGTTGTGTGTGTGTGTGTGTGTGTGTGTGCCTGGCACAGAAACGTGCCGACTGCCTGACACGCATTCTAAGCTCTGGCGATGTCCACGGAGATGGCTATGGAGATGGTTATGGAGATGGCTATGACGATGATGGCTTTCACATTCCGCTTGGATAGCAGAGCGGCCTCCACACTTGACCAAGTTAACTAGCGACTGTCTCACTCTCCACATCTCCCTCTTAGTGGAGATTCCTTGTCCCGTCTGACCACTTAGCGAGCTTGAACCTGCCTTCTGCTATCGCCGACCACTTTCACCCACTCCCCCCCCTTGCAGTTTATTGGATGCTGCAACGGACTCTGGTCAGCGAGCGACTGTCGTCTCTTCTGTCGCCATTTCTGTATTTTCTAAAACATTTTTCGCCCTTCGTGTTTAATGAAAAACACTCGAAAACGCTAAATGCTTTTTGTTCTAACCGAGTTTGGTGCAAAAACCCCAATGCAATGGAAATTGCCCAAGTGGGTGGGGCATTGGTCAAAACTCATTGTTTGCATGGAGAGAGCGGGGGAGCGAGGTGTAGAGGAAGCTCTCTTTTAGCGTAATTAAAGTTTAGTTTTTTGGTTTCTGCTCGCTGAGCCTTTTCGATTTCGCAAATGGAAAGGAAATTCGAGGTTTTTGGCCCGTTGAACGGATTTCCAAAAGATTTGTATGCGTCGATATTCCGCATCGAGGACAACAGCACAGAATATTCATTTTGTTAGTCAAATACTAACATTGCCATAAAAGCTTTTGAGTCATATTGGCAAGAGATTTCGAAAGTGGCTTTAAAAGAATTTCACAAAAATTGTTTTAAATTCTAAGAGAGGAAAGTTGGATCTATTTTTTGAAGTGCCCCTAGCTGAGGTTTTCTATGAAAACAATTAGTAGTTGAACGTGCTAAAAGTTTAACACTTTGAAATCCACAAACACATATTTCAATTTCTTAAAGTAATTAACTACTAACAGTTTCTACGGCAACTTAATGTTAATGTTAAATATTTAGGTGAATAGAAAGATGTGAAGAGGAATTGAGGTTAGTTTGGCTTTTTTTAGGGGGATCTTACTACAGATGGTCCACGTCGGGGTCACCAAATGGAACTTTAACATTTTGGTGACCCCGATGAGAAGTTCCTTTCGCTTAATTAAGCGTGATCAATCGTTTGGCTTTCTTCGAACAATACGGTCTTAAACATTTTACGTTTTAAGCATAAGTGAGTTCTTAAAAAAAAGGAGAAAAAAAATTATATACTTAATTATAATATAAAAAGAATTTCATTAATACAAAAGAATTTCATTAATACAAAAGAATTGAATGTATTTAAAATATATATCAATCTCCATTTTTTGGAACTATATTACAATAAAGTTAATTATCGAAATGAATTGGTAAACACCTGATCAATCATATTCGTATCATTTTGACCTTTAACGAATTTTCAACTAAAAAAGTTTCCAGAAAAAAGATTGCCAAATATGAAATCTTTGTTAAAAATAAAAATATGCTCATAAATCATTTGAAGCTTTTAAAGGTTACACGATAATAAATTGGCCAAGAAAATTAATTAACTCCTTCTCTCATTACATGCGAGCAACTCCCAGTAATTAATTAAAGTTGCTCAATTTTCCTGCCGTGTTTCTTGTTCCTTTTTTTTTTCAACAAAGAAAAATGACTCTTCATAAATTAATCTAAGCTTTTTCGAAAATTAGAAGCGCAGTATAAAAAGAAAAGAAAAGGAAATGAAATGTTTGCTGTACAAAATTGACTTTCACTTTGATGATGTCTTTAGCCATAAACTCGTAAATTAATAAATATATAAAAATGAAAGAAAACGGCCGTCTGGAAAAACTGACCAAAGTGCATTTAACACAGCGCTGTTAAGTGGCGGTTGGCATTGTTTTTTTGCTCGTTGTAATAAATGAGTCGACTTAAAAGTTACCCATTATCCGAGTGAATCAAGACACTGCATAGAAAGGTCTGTTGTTAGATCTTCCACAAACTTTTGATATAGAAAAGATACTTATATATAGATATAGCCATTTTCATAAATTTCAGTATACCCTCACCTAGTGGGTATGAAAACTTTCAAATTTAAATATGTAATAAAGTTAAAATGCAACAAACAAAACGAAATGCAGTAAGCGCACGTGCAGAAAAGCTGTTGGCTTTGTTTTTTCCTTCGTCTTGTTTCGTTTTTCTCTTGAATGCACAAAATCCATAGTCAACCATGACTTTCAATGGGGCGAATGGAGAGAAGTCGTTTGGCGGAGTGAGGCCGAGTGCGAGTTGCAATCGAGTCGGTCCATTGTTGTATGCCCAGAGCCAAGTTAACATGGAAATGTTACCAACTACCAACTCTTTCTTTCTCTCTCTCTTTCTGCATGTCTCTGTCACTGTCTCGTTGTCCATAGTTCCGTGTCGCTTGGTCATAACCATAACGATAACCCCAAGGCGGCTCAGTCATAAATGTCTTGTCCGTCAATTCACAAAAATTTGGGTCAGTGCCTGCCTGGCTGCGCCTTTTTGCCTGTCGTTTGCTGCCACACAATATTGACAATTGGACAATGGGTAAATCCCGGTCTTTGATTTGCTTGCTCTCTCCTCTCTCTGACTCGACCAATAAATTCAGTTATTAATGCGTATTTTCGGGTCTGACTTTTTTGGGATTAGAATTATGAGCGAATATTTCGTTGAGATTTACGACTCTAATTAGTTAAATATTTTTGTGGCTTTGTGACATGCAATTGAGGCCACACAAAAATTTTCAGGACATTTGATTTATAGTCCATTGAGCAGTTGCCGAAAGGCAGCTTTCTCCACAAGCTCCTACCAAAAAAAAAACCCAACAAAAATAGAATGAGAAACAGAAAGGGGCAACAAAAACGAGTCTACGATATATTTATTGCATGCCATTTTCTGTTGGCGGAAGCAAAAGAAACATCAAAAAATAAACGATAACACACATTGCGATAACATAACTCTCAACAGCTAGCAAAATAATAATTTTAATTATTGTCAAAACGACAAAAAAAAAAAACTAAACAAAAAAAATAAATAAACGCATTCCATAAACATTTGTGGCAAAATCCAAACAGACGCAATGAACAAAGAAACACTTAAAAGTAGATGAAATGTGTCCTAAATGCAAAAATTATAGAATTTCAGATACTCTAAACTGGAATAGACCGGAATTAGTCTATTAATTATTTAGCAAAAGTTTTGATGAAGGGATACATCTAATTCGTTTTTAATTTGTATCATTTTATCTTTTAGTTTTCCAATTATTTTGAGGTTTAGTTTATACTCACATTTGATTTGATGAGTTAGCGATAATTGTTTAGATATCTTATAGATTGTCTTAAGAAAACTTTGAATATATCAAGATTATAGGTGAATTGAGTTGCCGATACATTGACTTTAAAATAATATGAGAAAATACTTATGACTAAATAATGAAATATTCACTCTTGAAATAAAACTAAAGACAGGCAAGTAAAGTAACTCAAGTTAGGAAACTAAATTATTCGAATCAAACTGTTAGAAGAAAAGAAATAATCTTCATGGATAAACTTTACGAAATATTTCTTTAAATAACTGAATGATAGCTGTTGAGTTCTACATGTTAAATTAAATTTAAATTAAATTTAGTACCAACAAGCTATAAATTAAGTTCCCCTTGTTTAATTGGATCAATCTACTCTATCATTGGTTTCCAAAGAAACGCGATCGTTGAAGTTCCGAATTTGGCTAAAAGAATTAAAATTAAAATTCAAAAAATCACAAGAAAGGAAATTAATACCTAAGATCACTTGCAATACTTCTACCCTGACACTTTTAGTTAACCAAGTTAAAGAGCTCTTTAAATAGTTTTTGGTATAATTTGCACAATGATTTTCAAATTAATATCTATTTAAATTGTGACAAAATGATACACGAAAGGAAATTGAAAATTATTGGAGTTTATATTCCCTAAGTGCAGTCAATTTATAATGTTTACTAGAAAATCTCTGTGCAATTTAATTGTTTTCATGTTCGCTCTTGTTCCATCTGCAACATCGACTTATAGATCCTAAATCAATTCTATTTATCTATCTATTCAATTTCCAACACATTCTCAAGCATTTACAAGTATTTGTGAAGCTCTCGATGGTCCTCCTCCTCCTCCTCCTTCTATTCCATTTAACTCTTTGGTTGGATAGAGTAAAACTAGTGATTGCATCATGTGGCTCTTTGCTGCTGCTGCCGCTGCTGTTGCTGTTGCTGCTGATGTGTTTCTCTTGTCCGTTTGGCCGATGTCTGTTGCCTGTTGTCGTTGTCGCTGCTGCTGTTGCAGGAAACAAATGCTGGCAGCAAAAAGACATTGCCCAGCAACAACAACAATTGTTTAAGGTTTTCTGCATTTTGTTGCTGGTGGGTTTTTTGTGCTTTGCGATGCCATCTTTATATAGAAAATATCTATATATATATATATGTGAATGCAGTTTTATTAAATCTCTTTGGCTTTCATGACTTTTGCTGGGTGTATCTCTGGGCTATTTGCTGGACAACAACATTGGGACGACAACGAGGGTCGGACATTTACTTGGTGGTTTGGTATTATTATCATTTGTTGCCTGGCTGCATTTTAAATAATCGTTGGCTCTTCAAATTGTTTTGTACCTTCTCTTTTTCTCTCTCACTCGGTTTTTTTTGTTACCTTTTTGCTGTGTAATTTTTATCAAATTTCGTTGTTGCTGTTGTGCAACATTTGTTTGTCGGAGGGGAGAGCAACAGCAACAACGAAGATGACGTTGATGAGCTTTTTATGGCCGGGCCATTAGGGGGCGTGGCGCATGGCTTGCATTGTCTTCGGTATGGCTTTTGCTGTTGCATGCAACTCAACATTAGCGTCATCATCATCGCCGTCGTTGTCGTTGTTGCCGTTGTTGCCGTCGTCATCATTGTTGGTGTCGTTGTCGTTGCCGTTTGCCGTTGCCTTTTGCCGTGGCTGTTGTCATCTTGATGTATCTGTGGAACTGGTTCGCCACTAACCGGTTTGGGCGTGTTTGCGTGTGCCGGCAATTTGCCTGAACGTTTAACGAGCTGTTTATGGGGACCTATCCACAGAGACTCGGGTGGAGATTCTCCCTTTAAATTTCACAAAACACACACACCACAATCAGTTATACGAAATCTCTCTCTCTCTCTCTCAACTCTTTCGCTCTAGAGACATAGTTCCTTTTTGTTTGTCTTTTCTACCTTTCTTGTGTTTTTGGCATTTTCAAGTGTGGGCCAAACCATGAATAACTCCTGGAACAACAGCACTCGCATTCATAAATTCAAATGAAGCACTTGAAAAAATAAACGAAAGAAAAGAATTCTAACAATAGAGCACTACTAGAACATACATCCAGATGGAAAGGCCTAACATGCACAATGAACAAATGAAAGAATGAATGAATGGTTGGTTAGCTAGCTACCTACGAAAGGTACGAGTTGGTAGGTAGTTCCTAGTCCTAGTCTGCAATGTAGTAGTTGCTTCTTTTGCCTCTTTTTGTTGCTCTTGTCATTGTCAGTCAGTCAGTCGGTTTTGTTGTGCTGGCTTGCATAAACATTTTGTGCTTATCTTTTATCAGTTGATCTTTACATCTCTTTGGCTATGCCTTCAAAAATCCCTCAAGAAGCAAAGCAAGAAGAAAAATTCCTCAAAAGCTTTAAGCTAAATGCATTATTTATGGATTTCACAATTAGCTAGTCAGATTTTCATAAGCCAACTCTGAGTCTCTAGTTACACTAAACTACAAAAATGAGAAATGGTTAATGTGAAATGCATTAACTGAAATTGGTAAAATCTAGACTGCAAAATTTCTAGCAATTTAGGTAATTAATACAGCCAATAACCGATACAACCGTTTAAAGTGGGGCTTATGATACGCAAGATAACCGAAATAAATTTTCATTTGTTGAATAAGTCATTAAACGTTGGCGTTTTTTTAGAATTTCGAACGAAAAGCATTAATATCAGTAAAAGCAACCGATTTCTAACTACATTTCAATATATTTATCAATCGGTTATTCAGCGTTTGTATCTTTTAATGTTCCATTGTTTGTTATGTTCCAACTTAAAAGATTTTCTTGAGATTTTTATGCTCAAAGCCAAAGAAAAAAGATTTCCAATTTCAATCTTAAGGCGAAACTTATAAAGCCACAGAAAACTTTTAGAAACGAATTCCACTTCTGAATAATCATACTCCTCAACATGTATTCAGCTAAAATGTGCGATAAATATTTTGTGGTGCAGTGTTGAGAGATTATGTTTTAGTCTTGGCATTTCGCTTTGCCTAACGTGTTTAATCAAATGTAATTAACCAAATTGTGTGCCAGTCGAAATGAACATTTCGCTGACTAGTGTTAGCAGATTGTGTTTCTAGACTGTGCATCTTGCCTAGCTGGCTCAATTAAAGCTGAAATGTTGCCATTCTCCTCTGCTATCTTCCTCCGTCCTTCCTTCCTTCGTTTTATAGAACAGAAATTTTTATGCACTTGGCATTTTTTGCGTTTTCTATGCCTCCCCCATCTGCCATTCCATGGTTGGCATTTCCAGTACTCGAAATGCCTGCAGTCAGTCTTAAGCTAAGCTACCTCGACACCCCTCTCCGACTCTCCCTCCCAGCGACTCCCACGAGTCCTTTACCCTTATCGTGGCACATACAATGGCCATACAACATCATGCACTTCATTTCAAATGCTTTTCCCTTTCTCTTTCTTCCTTCTCTGTTTTTTGCCTTGCATGATTTTTCTGGTTTTCTGGTATTCTGCTTTTTTTTCTGCTCAGCCCGTTTCATGTCTTCGAAGTTATGGACTGGCTCTCAAGGCCCGCAGCACTTCCTTCCTGGCGAAGGTCTTGAAGTTCGTTCGTCACTCGTTGACTTGACTTAGGCTCGACTTGGAAACTCGGAAACGTTTAACTCTGCTGATTGATTGCAGTCAACAATTGTTTGTTCTTTTTCTACATACATACACATACATATATGCAGATATAGAAAATATATATTTCTCTCGAGGGGCTGTGGGCGTGATTCTCTGCATTTCAGCCTCTTTTTTGTTTCCATTCTTTGTTTGGTTATGCTAATGCATTTCTTTGTGGCAATCTCACTTTAACTAACAAAAAAACGACAGAGAGAGAGATGGAGTGGGGAGAGGGAAGAGAGGGGAAAAACGAACCACAAAGTTTGCCTCTTGTTATCTTTAATTGGCTTTCAAGTCATTTATTGTGGACATAACAATTGGATGTTTGTTGTTGTTATTGTTGTTGTTTTCGTTGTGGGTAAACATATGGCCAGGCCTATAGATCAAGTTGCACACTCGAACAAAACGACAAACGCCCACAACAGACACACACACACACACACAATTATAACCCCAATGGTCGCCCACTATTATAATTGGCTGAGTGTTTTCCAATATGTTCAATGATTCATTGCCGGTTTTGATTTCATTTTGGCTTCCCTCTTTCAGGCTCTTTTCCAATAATTGTAGAGGCAAATTCTCTAGCTAAAAGAGTGGCGGGATGATTGAAGGGGGAATCGAGGGGAGAAGTGTCCATGAAATTGCTCTCGGAAAATTGTAATCTAGCAATTACATACATGAAATAGGTCGGCCACAACACAATTCCATCTATACATTGGGATTTTCATAACAATTTCTATTTTGATTGTTTTTCTAAATTGCAATTTCCCCCTGGAAATTATTTAAAATTTTGCAAGATTTTCCACATTTGAGGTGAAAATTGAAACTTTTGCGTATTGACAAGTGTCTAATAAACTTTATACCCATTAAGTCTATCCGTTAATTAAATCCTGCGAAAATAATTAAAAAGGTTTAAGGCAAAAACGTGAAATGAAAAACGGGCAGCCGAAGGATTTCAATGCGACGAATTGTGTATACTCTTACTCTCAATCAATCACTTTTTCAAACTCGAAGAAATTTCACAATCGATTATTTGAATTCTTTAACTATAACAGAGATGGAATTTGAAGTTCCTCTATTCCTAAGAAATCTTAGATTGATGAAAAACCAAAGAGCCTAAGAATGAAAGTACAAAACTATGAAATCTATAAAGAAATCTATGAAAAATTGCAAGAGTATCGTTACTATCTCAAATTGATGTTAATTCTATATATACAAACCCAATCAAAATCGTACTTTCCCTTTGAGTGGGGGAAAAAAAGAGTAGTACTCTATCGAACTCTTCACAGTCGGACTTTTTAGCTACGGAAATTGATTGACATAATAAAATAATCCTTCAGAGTTAATTGAAATGGATGAGGAGACACAGGGAGAAAGAGGGGGAAGAGCGAAGAGACAACTGGCTAAAGCGTGACAGGTGAAAAAGGCAATGGCAGAGAAAGAAGAAAAAAAATACTACATCAAATAAATGAAATTAATGTGACTTTTATTGAAATGAAATTTGCCATAAAAACGAGCTAAAATGCCGAAACAAAAAGAAAAATAGAAAGAAAAAGAACGGCTAGTAGTCCAGAATCAATTGGCTAGTAAAACACAGAGAGAGAGAGAGAAAGAGAGAGAGAGAGAGAGAGCAAGAAAAGGAGGAAAAATTAAACCTGGTAAATTCGATTAGTGCGAAACGAAACGATTCGAATCGTATTGACCCTATTGCAATATAAGATTTTAAAGCGAATCGAATTCAATTTAAACAGTTGTTTTTTGTTTTTTCGTTTAAATTTTTTTTGGTCATTACTCAAAACCGCTGCTGGTCCTCAGCCAGCTCCATCTACGGCTCCTCCTCTTATTTGCCATCAATCAACGGGGCAAACAAAGCCAAAAGCAAAAGTGGAAGAAAAACTTGAGCGAATTTTTGGCCGTTGTAATCTGCCTGGGGCTTACACAACGCTGTACGAAATTTTAATTATGCCCGGCTTAACGAAAAAGTTTACCATGGTCAGTCATCAGATGGGCAGCTATCCCCAACTCCAAACCGAACGGCAGGGAGTCCTTGCCTCCCTCCATCTCTCATCTGTTGACTCCCTTGACAACAACTCAAATAGCAAAACTTTTACAACATTTTATTTATTTGCCAAAAAATTTGTTGCTCCTCGCTCGGTTCAAGTTTAATTTACGCAAGCAGCGAACCCTTTTTTTAAGGCTCCAGGGAGCCCATGTCCAAGGGGTAAAACGACAGAGAAAGCAATAGAGAGAGAGAGAGAGACCTGTCAACCATTTTTAATTGACTCACAATCCTTTCTCGACAAATAAACTCCACTTTCAGATATAAGCAGTCCACTTTTAATTTTAATTGGCTTTGCACTCGGCATTAGATTTAGATGAAGACGCCAGAAAATTTATTGCACTCACTGGATTTAGAAAATCCTCCTGACTCAAGAGCGACTCTGTATTATTTCCACCTCAACAGGTTTAGACATATGTCGACTACTTCCCTTTGCCATATGAGGATGAGCAGTCGCTTTACCCCTGACATGATCTCTAATTAGATACAGGGCATTATTTGCATCATTATCAACGCTTGAGTGACAAAACCGTGGCGAAATGCAAATACCATACAACATTTGATATGCATCTATGTACATAGTTTACGATGTTGTTATTTTTTAGAATTAACGAGAGTTGGCCAGCTGCTCTGCTCTCTGACTGAGTCATCGTGGCTTAACAGCGACCTGAGTAAACAAGATAAAATGGGGTGAATCAGTACAGAAAGAAGGATGGGTCAACATTGAGCAGGACTCGTTGAAGTTTGTTTTAGTAACTCACACTCATACTAGTTAATTTTGAAGCTATCTGCTTGGAAAAGAACTTTACGATCGATTCGTACATATTAAATCTTAAGGAAAGATACTTGGTTAACCAACACTGGCTTAAACTGTGATCACATATTGCAATAAGGTGACCATAACGAGGTCTCCACGATTCTTGAATTTGATTTTTATTTTAATGAGTTCAGAACTGGTCAGTCTATCGGTCTTCAAACCCATTAAGCTAACTCGTTTACCAACACTGTTATAAAATGTGATCATATAGTGGCAAACAAGTGGTAACATTGTGTGTGCCTCTTCCTGATATTCCAATAGGTTAAAACAATAGAAAATAAACTAATTTGTACACACTGCTGTAAAGTGTGACCATATATTTGAAATGGGGTGGCATTCATTTCTCTGTTGGCCATAACCTGCTTGTTATTTTTACTGAGACAAATTTGGATTTTGACAACAGGTTAAGAAATCGATCCATCAACTTGATCTTGCTCAAAACTTTCTAAAAATGAAGATTCTTCTCATTTCACACGATTTACTCTATCATAGATGTGTTTAATTGATTGATTGATGATAATCTTTAATAAAATTACCCAGTAATGGTTAAAGCCAGAGTTTTTTGAGCGTTTATATGCATACCTCTTATGTATGTGGCAAATATGTAAAACGAGATGATGCTCTGGGAAAAAAGTTAATTAAATTGAAAGCATTCAACGTTGCCCGAAAACATTTTTACAACACATTCAACATGAACGGCCAATGTACATATTGGTTACACAAAAGGGAAACACACAGAAAGCTGAATATATACAGTATAAAAAAAATAAAGTAAGTAAGTCGCCGGGCCGACTTGGATATACCATGCATTAGGTGAAGAGATATATATTAAATTTCTTTCAAATGCTATCTCTTTCACTCTTATGTGGAAACGAGCACTTTAGCGCCCCCCGACCAAATCGGTGATTTCCAGCATATGCTATCTCGCTCTTTTTTGCATGCATATGCCTTGCACCGCAATGGGTGAAAAACGTTTCTATGTATAACTCGGCCATTTTTATTCCGATTCTTGTGATATTTGGTGGAATGATAGATATACGTGACATGTATTAGTGTGCCAAATTTAATTTCGATACGATAAATATTTCGGGTGAAAATCGAATTTATCGAATTTTGGGGGCGGAAGGGGGCGTGGCCAAAATTTGAAACAAACTTGGTCTGCGTGCATACTGCACGCATCTAATGTCCAAATCCGATAGCTCTATCTTTTATAGTTCCCGAGATATGGAGGCTCAAAATATTGTTTTTCAAATAGCGTGGGCGGAAGGGGGCGTGGCAAAAAAAAAAATAAACTTGATCAGCGTACACACCAAACGAGTCTACATGCCAAATTTGGTAGCTCTAGCTTGTATAGTTGCTGAGATCTAGGCACTCTATCGGACGGACGGACGGACGGACAGACAGACGGACATGTCTCAATCGACTCGGCTATTGATACTGATCAAGAATATATATACTTTATAGGGTCGGAAAAGCTTCCTTCTCCCTGTTACATACATTTTGGCGACTTTAATATACCATTTCATTCTATGAATGCATGGTATAATTAATCTGAACTTTGTGTGTGTGTTTTTTTTATGAAAACAGGTTAAAAACAAAGTGTGACCTCGGGGCGTTAATAGGACAAAGTACGAGCATTTACCGACAATTTTCAACACTTCAGAAAACCTATCTCTCAGGATCCTACAAGTTAACTAAAGATTTCAACAGATTGCCTGCCAACAGTGGTTCTCTATTGTGATTATTCGATGGCGACGACTGACAACAACACGCCCAGTGGGGGCTCTGGAAGCCATACGGAAACGACTCTGATGGCAATGACAACAACCAGAGAGACATTGCTTCATTAAAGACGGAGACTGTGAGAGGGGGGGAGAGAAGTGAGTGCGAGACAGTCCAGGAAGAAGGCGTTTCCCCAAAGAGACCGCAAAAATTGAAAGCAAAAAAAATACGAAAGAAATGAAAAACCAAACAGCAAAGAAGAAAAGCAAAAAAAAAAAAGAAAAGTTGAAAAAGCAAAAGTCTTTCAACTTCATCCCAGTGCTTATCTGGCAGATACAATTTACGAAATTGCTGAGATACAACTCTCCCACGGAATTTTCACTGTGAGGGCGAACTGTGTGGAAAACTTAGCCACAGGTGGGAAACCAAAACGATTGAAATTATGCAACAAACTGAAGCATGCAAACGGATTATCTTGTTTGCCATTATCTATTATTACGCAAGAACCTTGACATACATATCTCCCCCTCTCTCTCTCTCTCTCTCTGTTGGTTTCTTTGTTGCTAATTATAAATAACGATCCATAAAATGGGATAACGAGATGGTTAGTTAGATTTTTAAAGTCACAGCTGCTGCTGCCCCTATCGGCTTGTATGTATCTCTAGCCTAACCGCATCAATGGACATGGCAAAAAGAAAGAGGGAAAGGTTTTACCCCCGACTCTGTTCTGTTGACAGTTGAAAGGCTCATTAAATGTCCGAAAGAGTGAACGGGAGAGTGAGAGGAAGAGAGTTGATCGAGATAAAGTTAGGCAAGTCATTCAATTAAGATGGCAGACAATTCACTCGGCAAATGTCACTTTTTGACATTTATTAACTTGCAATTGTGTGTTTCACTTTAGGGCATTATTTTGAGAATTCGTTCACTTCTACGGGTGTGTGCGACTGTGTGTCCTTTTTAGGTAGTTCCA
Organism: Drosophila sucinea; assembly: GCA_018150745.1. NCBI lineage: Eukaryota > Metazoa > Arthropoda > Insecta > Diptera > Drosophilidae > Drosophila > Drosophila sucinea. The sequence continues at coordinate 166,415 of JAECWP010000154.1, read as the reverse complement.
AGTTACACAACAAATGCGGGTTACAAACAAAACGGGGGATAATGTTAGGGTGAATATTTTCTTAGGCATTAGCAAATCTGGCAAATCTGGGCAACTTCTTTATTAGTGTTAGAACACCCAAATATGAGGTCATTTTGAAGGATTTTTCAATATGCATATTCAGATCACTCATAATGGAAAAAGGGAGAAAGCAAAGTAGAATTTACTGCCTCGGCAATTCGAGACGTTTCGAGCATAATTTTGTTGAATGCAACGTGTTGCAAATTGTTAACGTTTTCTGCACTTTCCTCCCTCTTGCCACTTATTGCTCCGCTTTGCGCACCATTTGTCGCCATCGAAGTCGTCGCCGGCGTTGGCAATGTCATCTGTCAATATTGATTTAAAATCAATTCATCTCCCGTTGCGTTGATTTGGTCCTGGTCCATGGCCGAGAAACCCAAGCGAAACGCTGTGAATTCACAGCTTGAGGTTTTCATTAGCCGGACGAATGGCGACTGAGGGAGAGGATGAGAGTCAAGCAACTAGAGTTTCCTCTCTCTCTGTAGTTCTCGAAATTTGTCAGTGTTTGATTTTAGAATTTTTAATAAATATGTTTGGTATGTCTTCTATTATATTGTTGCTTTAATGTACGTCTCTAGAATTAATGAAATTTAGTGCAACGACGCGCCCAAAAACCATAAACCAAGCCAAGCCAGAGCCTAGCCCTTATTTCCACTGTTCCTGACACTTGTCCATCAGTATGGCAAACAAAACAGTCGACAGTCAGTCAGTCAGTCAGTCACCCAGTCAGTTTGTCAGTTTTCCAATTCATATGAAAGTCATTTGAAACGTGTTCGCCCCACCCCAATGCGATAAAGTATTACACGCACTTCCCTTCCTCCAACCGTCAATCTCCACAACCCTTCCCCCATCCCCCACACCCCTCTCTCACATAAGGTTCAATGCTCCAATATGCAAATTGTGAATTGACTCTGGCACGCACAGGGACAAAAACATACAAAAAATAAAAAGCAAGCAGTGGAAAAACAGTTTTCCATTGCCACTTTAAAATCGGCTTAAAGGAAAAACATTCAGGCCTGAAGTTAAACACAATTTGCGGTCTTGTTTTTTAAGAATTACATCGCACAAATAATGTAAACTTCCAGACTTACATATACGTACATACATATATGAAGAGTAATCCCAAATGGTATTGAACGATCTGGTATTCAATCGTCGAGCGGCTTTTCCAGGAGCTCCAACTGCTGTTCCTGCTGTTGACTCCTCATTTTCAATTGCATTCAACGACGCTTAACAATTTTTACAACCAAACTGCAATTGCACACATACATACAAATATATATATATATATGTGTTCATATACAATAAATAAATTTTCACGCAACAAAGGCAAACTGGCTTTTACCCACTGAAAGGCAGGATGACAGCGGCGGCAAGTAAAATATATTTTTAAATGCAGTTTCATTCAGCACAAAATAAATGAGATTGTTGTGAGGCAAAAAGAGAAGAAAAAACACCGTGGAAAGAATCACTTGGAAAATTACAACTGACACTTGGTTTTTTTTTTTATTAAATATCGGGATAACGCATTGTTCGGCTCGAAAATATCCTTAAACTACAAGTAATTGAAAATTCCCCAAGAGTTAAGTACTTTTGCAGTCTCTTAAGCGAATTAATTGCATTACTATTATAGAATCTTTTCAATCTGATATTAATATAGTATTTAACGCAAAGTGAGAAAGGACAAAAAGGACTTTTCACCAAGGCTTTCCTTTAAATTCTTCTAAGGAAGTCACCGAAAAGAAATTATCAAACAATTTTTTTATATAAAATCTTTTTCATTTTATCATCTATGTTTAAAATCTTTTGTTTTGGGCATTTCTGATATTACATTAAAAAACAAATAATAATAATAATAATTATGCTCAAATTGACCACAAAATTTAAACAATATGTAATTGAGGGCAACAAAATCCTGGCGATTGCAAGTAAACTTTGTGGGCAAGTAAATTAAATTTGTTTGCCAAAACTTTCAACACACTCACACATATAGAGAGAAGTGTGTGTATGACTTTTAGTCTGTCAGTTCAAAAATGTAATCAACATTAAAATTTGAATTGAATTTTAATTAAATCAAAGCATAAATTTTCACTAAAGACAAACACAAATACACACATAACCAGATATGTATAGAACGTGCCCGTAGGTAAAAGTAAATTGTATAAATGTGGTTGCCTAGGGGAAGGGGATAGAGATTGGAATTGGTATAGGATTTGGGATGGGATTTGGGATAGGGGATAAGGGAGAGGGGAGATGTTGCAATAGAAGTTTTCGACTCTGCGGTGAAATAGCTAAAAATCAACAATAACACCGATTTTACCGACGTCACGTGTTAAATGTAACAAATGTCGAAAATTCAGTTTATCAGTTTATGTCCTTGTAATTGTATGCCAAAAGTTGTTAGTGCTTGAACGTGAGTGTTGGCATTTTAATTAGTTATCTGGGATACCCCTAATGTGTGTGTGCAAGCGTGTGTGTATTTGTGGGAGAAGCTTATCAGGTATGAAATGTTTGTGTTAATCTTTTAGAGGTGAGAGATTTGATTCTCTGTAAGTAATTGTAAGGAAAATTGTTAATTAGTTGCAAATGGAATATTAAGAGGGATATTTAAGGCAAAATTAATTAAAGAAATTCAAATCGTGATTGGACTAGAATCCAAATCTTTGTTCACAGTTTAGTATCTTTTTTTTTTAGAAGGAAAATTAGTATACAAAATATTTACCTCCAGAGAAATTTATTATTTGTCAAGCCTTCAATAATAAATAGATTTTTTTATATATATTTGTATTTACAATGTGTCCTTGGACAATAAGTAAATTTGCAGATACATTAATTTCAACAGGAATAAATAGATAAAATTAAAATCTTCGAACATCATAAAATATTTTTCTTAATTTTATTTGAGTTTATTTTTAGGTATTTTATAGAAATTTATGTTCCAAATCAACCAAAACAAACTATATATAAAATTTGAGGAATTGTAACCAACCCAAATTCTAAAGATGACGGGAATTCTTAAGTCTGTAACCCTCTTCTGTCACACCTTAAGTAAATAAAAAAGTATACACCTCAATTTGAATATCTTTAGTTTATTTTGTGACCTTTTCGTTTATCTCAAAATTGTTCTCAGACCAACTAACAAGTAGGTCAAGCATTGAATACACTTATTTAAAATTCTTATAGGTCCCTTATGGAATATTATACATTTTCAATGGAAGAGGGACAACAATTTAATACTTTTAATATTTTTTGTTGTGTTTTTCTGTGCTTATAATTTTGGAGTTCTTCAAACTAATCTACATAAAGCTGAAACTAAACCCCGAAAACTTTTAAGTGACTCGTGTGAAAGAGCCATTTAGCAATTGCCAAGTTTGTGCCTTTTGGGCACAAAATGCATTTAAAACCTTTCAAAGTGTCAACAAAATGTGCATAATTCATTGGGCCAGAAGCCCATGGAAGCCCAGAATTGGTCCAAAATCCCAACCACAGCTACAAAACCCAACTAGAACTAGACCCGAGCGAACCGCCGGCATTGGCATCAGCAAGATAAACATAATTTCAAATTACATTAACTAAAAGTGGTTTGTTTAATCAGCAACAATAACACACACACACCCCAAAACACACACACACAAGGGTGACATTTGTTGGTAAATTAATGAGGAGATTCAAATGTAGTTTCAGCTTATTTTCACCGAGAGAGAAACTAACATTGAGGTGCAATTGCTGGAAGCCTTTTAGAGACAATTTAACTAAAGTTTTTAGCCAGCTTCTGGTAGCTTCTTCTTGCTCTAGCTTAATTCACTTAAAACTTGTAAAAATATTTACCAAGAACATGGCAATGCAAACTAATTTCTGCACAGTGACAACAAAATATATGTGTACCAACTACCTACAGTCCTAATAGACGTTGCACACGTGTTTGGTTCAATTTTCGGTACTAACGAGGGTCGGTCAATGAATTACAGGGACCTATTTCTGTGGTATTGCAGTAACATGTTCTCATTGGCACTAAAGGTGGCTCAGTCTTGGCTAAAGGTGTGAAGTGTGTACACAAAACTGGGCCTGGAGATCATTCCCTGATAGGCTCTCATTTGTTTGCTTAAAGAACGTCTGAACGTGGGAAGCGAAATCGACTTGATGACTTAGTCAAACATCAAGTGCAAACATTTTGTTCAAACTTAACTCACAAAACGCAAATAAGAAGATGCAATATTGTTGACTAAACCGATTTCACCATTCACTTGTCAAGCGACCCTCGAAAAAAAGTGTTAAACTTGCATCTATAATTAAATTTGCAGGCAGCCAGCAAGCAGCAGCCAAGTTACCTTAAATTTCCCCCAGAAACACAAACACTTTTCGTCACCTCTGCCACCTCGGATGCTGCCTGTGGCAAGGCCTGGACCTAGCAAGGCCCCTTCCCCCACTTCCCCCTAGGAGGCCTCACACAGCATTTGAATAATTACTGAAGTTGAGGCGATTTATGAGTCCCCAGTGTTGGCTGGTAAACTATATTTTTTGTCCTAAGATATTCGAAGACAGGTGAATTTATGCACTTTTAAGTGAATTAAAATGTAAAATTTCAACCAAGATGTTGCCCAACACCATGTTGCTGTCAACATTGTTGCCAGCAACATTTATCGCCCAAGGGGGATGTTTCACAATTTTTTTTTTTTTTGGCTAGACATCAACCATTGGCTGGCTGTCAAGGCGTTAGATAAAAAAAACAAGAAAATCAAGTTCAGTCTTTGGATGAGGACGATGATGAAGTTGTTGCTGATGCGAATGCCTGATAATGTGAACAACCCTGTGAACCGCCGCGAAAACGCCTGTTGGCCATGTTCTTCGACCAAAGTAAACCCAATTTTGTACGCGTAAATTTCATTACAGCTGGCAAAATTTAATAAACCAAGCGGATGGTCTATATACAAGGGTTCAAAAAGGGAACTACCACCCCGATTAGAAGAAGCTGCACACACACACACACTTACACACGCACACACCTTTCCGCAACATCCATGTATAATTTCACAGTTGAAATTTTTACAATTCCTTGCCATTTGACAGGGGTTGGCATTAGTTTTTTTTCCTTTTTCGGGTGGTTGTAAAAAATGTGTAAAAATCCATCCATGAAACATATTTCAGCTAAATGTCTGGCATATTTGTATAACATTTGCATCGAGGTCATAGGTTGTTGCTCAGTCAGCGGCCATTTTTGATTTATACACCACGCAAACACACACACAGCGAAAATGGAAATTTATTGGTGGTTTTCCTATCCAAAAAAAAGGGAAATATTTCTTGGTTTGTTTTAGATTTAAATGCGACTTTTGGCTATTAAAATGTTAAATATGGGTTTTTAGACTATATCCATGAATTAGTAGGCATAATCACAAATCACTTAATCTCAATTGATTGAGAGAACTAAATAAGACGGATAAAAATTTAAACATAATCTAAATAGATTAGGAGGAAGTTTTACAACCACAAAATTACAATTACATCATTTTATTAAATCCAATTAAATTTAATAAATAATTTATTACAAATTGCATAAATGCAATTTTCTAGCGCGTTAATATATAATTTCAACCTGTTAAGGGGAATTAAAAACTGATCGAGAGTTGCTTAAATTTATTAAATTCTTCTAACTTTAAAACTTTTTAATCAGTTTAAGAATTCTTCATTCAATTCACTAGTTTTGAAGCTTTATATTCAAGTGTATTATGTCAGTTGCTTTACTTTTTTATATCAAAGCAGTTAAAAAAGCAAAGACAAATTCTAAAATTCCTGTTTATCTAACTCACAATTCGATTTATAGATATTTCTATATCGCATCGAGTCTATTTGTGCAAATCCAAATTCACTTCTTAAATTCGCAACGCGAAACCTACAATAACTGAATTTTTACATTGGTGTCTACCATTTCTGGTTTTGGTTTTGGATTCTATTTGCATTTTTAGTTTAGTTTACAGATATTTTTCTATTCCTGCACACACACACACACACCTTGAACATTTCATAGTCTATTCAAATGCAATCAGAGCGCGGTTTGTGACGCATTCACCATGCACCAAAAACGTTCAACATGTCAGCAGCCGTTCAACAGCTATTTAAAATTCCATTCGCTATAGTTGGATGCATAAAAAAGAAAAAAAATTGGGGGATTTCAATCGACATGATTCAACGTCAGACAGAGAAATATGGAGGGGGAAATCTAGCGCAATTTGTGGAAGAGAAATGTGCTAAGAACCTCCAAAAAAAAAAAAAAGCGTCAAACAGCGGCTTTATTAGTTTGAAAAACGCAGCAGGTGAACGCGTTTATAGTTTATTGACTACCCAAAATGCCAAATGAAAACATCCATATATATATACATATAACTAAATATATATAAAGGAGAATATATATATTTTTGGGTGAAAATATTTGCTTGTTTGCGGTCGTTGGTGAAATAAATGTATTTTTTTTTTTTTGGCTTACAAAGTAAATAACGTAATTTGTAATGAAAGCCAGCTCAAACACAGACAGTCGGTAGTTGACTGTGGCGCCACACACACACACACACACACACACACACACACACCCCACACATACCGATTCACATTGCAGTAGTATTTATGTGGAAATTCCCTGTGTTCCGCATATTCTTTCCTTTTTTTTCGGCTTCCTTTTGTTCCTTTTTATGAAATATTTCATGGTGGCACTTTAAAGCTTTGCGATATAAGGTGCACGCTGTCTCCCATGCTCCATTCGCAGTGCTGCGAGCTCTCTGTGACAGCGGTGAAGGGCAATAAAAATTCCGCAATGGCGTTAGCTTTACACACAAACAAGCAGACCAACACATACCTCCATCTGTATATATGTATCTGTGGATATACATGTAGCACTCACTGTGTGATGATTTTCATGGCATATCTGTGGCCAAAAGAATGTCGCGCTGGCTCTCGCATTCGCCCGCGCTCTCTTATTCAAGTTGTAGTTTTGCTGTACTGTAAGTAAAATGCAATAAAATAAAATTAAAAGCATAGAATTCATTTTTTGCACTATTTACCATGTGACTGGGAGGAGACTATGTGTACATAAATAAATATATATTTATTATTCACTAGCCAAAAGAGATCTGTCGTGCGCTCTTTTGCTCTTTGTTTCTCTTCGGGGGTTTTGGCAAAATTGTATTACTGCACGCGATTCCCTTGAAAGCCATTAGCAGTAGGAGAAGCAAACAAACAAATAAAACTCCCTAAAACCCCCGCAGTAACTCTCTCACTAACTCTATATATATATATATAGACCATTTACCTCACACATATACAAAGTTGCATAGTATATGGTACAACAACAGTTGGCGGCACAATAAGCCATGCCGAAAAACTAGCAGCCGCAAAAAGTTTTGTTTTCGGCTTCCATGCCCTACAGGACACAGTCTCGTCTATATGTATGCCCACAGTAATTAGTGTAATAAGCCTCAATGTCCATATACAAAATACATATACACCATATGTGGTGTGTGTGTGTGTTTGGGTAATCCTTTGCATCACTCTCCAACCTGGCATATTCTCTGTGATTAGGACAAACTAACCAACTAACCCACCCAGCACCACCAAAGTGGGGCCAAAGCTTATCTCCGCTTTTTTCCATCATGCGGAATAATTTGTTCAGTTTCTAGTGAATGAAAGGTTAAGCAAAGTCTAATGGAAAATGAATTTCAATAGGTGCAAAATGGAGCAGAGTTCCGGATATTCATAACAATACTCAAATTTAATTCACACACAACTGATGAGAATCCCAACTGGGTAACTTTAATATTAAAAATTCAATTGTCCTCACACTTAATTAAAAAATATATATTTAACTAGATTTAAATGTTTTCCTTTGGCCCAATTAAAAAACGCTTTAGCTAATTAATTTCTCAACTCTTTTCCTTCCAGGTAATTACACAATGGAAAGAAGAAACCAACTATCAATAGTCCCACACACTAAAGCCACAAGAGCAAAATATATGCTGTGAGTAGAAGGGCAGAAGGCCACAATGTGTGCCACGCCCACCAATTAAAGAAGGCATTACACTTCAAAAGGCAACGAAAAATTATGACAAAAACTGTCAAGTCAAGTCGAGTTGAGTCAAGTCGAGACATAATGAGAATATGAGCCAATGAATTGGTTCAATTAATAGGCAATCATCAAGTGACCCCCTCCAGTGTTTACCCCTGACCCAACCCACTCAAAACGACCTACCCACCGACCGAGCGACCCTCTGTCGTGACATTGCTGGCGGTTGCAGTCCACTTCCACTTCCTCTTCCACTTCCTCTCACTCTATGTCTATCAAAAACACAAAAGGGGGCTACTTGTGGTCGGACTCTTTCATAAAAGTTAAAATGCAAATACAATTTGCCACTTAAAATCTACATAAATTGAAGTGTAGAGGGAGCAAGTGGGCAAGTAGCAGGCAGGGGAAGTGCAAGTGGAAGGGGACGAGTCATTCAAGAGCCACTTCAAACAGTTTACAATGAAAATCAAGCAGCAAACACTGGAGGCAGGAGGCACAAAGGGAACGAACGATGGTCTCAACTGTCTGAGTGTCTTTGCCTATGGTTTTCTCCATCCAGAAGAAACGAAAAATCAATGAATAAGATAAATGTTACTAAATATGAATAGCGTTTACGTTAAAAGGACTCTTTTTATAGACACACACACATTCATATATATATATAGATGGATGAGTATAGGTAAACGATGACATTTCTTTTTTCTAGTGGCCTACTTTACTTTTCGAGAGAAGTCCATGAGTGTTTGCAAACAAACAGACCATTATGGAAAACTAAGATATTCACTTTAGAATTTAACTTTAAAATTTATCTGTAGAATTTATCTAAGTTGAATGAGGTAGATGTTATATGGGTTAAGTTAGGTTAGGTAAAGTTAGGTTAGATTCGCTTTGGTTAAGTTAAGTTAGGTTAGGTTAGTTACAGTTGCCTTAAAATGATTTTCCTAAATAATTAAATATGTTTCTTTGGTTAGGTTAGGTAAAGTTAGGTTAGGTAAAGTTAGGTTAGGCTCGGTTTGGTTAAGTTAAGTTAGGTTAGGTTAGGTACAGTTGCCTTAAAATGATTTTCCTAAATAATTTAATATGTTTCTTTGCTTAGGTTAGGTTAGTTTAGGTAAAGTTAGGTTAGGTTCGCTTTGGTTAAGTTAAGTTAGGTTAGGTACAGTTACCTTAAAATGATTTTTAAATAATTTAATATGTTTCTTTGGTAAGGTTAGGTTAGGTTAGTTTAGGTAAAGTTAGGTTAGGCTCGCTTTGGTTAAGTTAAGTTAGGTTAGGTTAGTTACAGTTGCCTTAAAATGATTTTCCTAAATAATTTAATAAGTTTCTTTGCATTTTTCCACAATTTTTCATGAATTTTGTTAAACGATTTCCAACTTTAGTAGCTCAACCAATAGTTTTGTCTCATCCTCACTGTTTATAGCAGAGTATAATCCATTTTGGCTTTGTCGGTGTCTGTCAATCAACTTCATTGCACTTCAATTATCGTGGCAATTTGTTTGGCATTTTTTCCACCTGAAAACTTTCATTCAGAGTTGCGTGAGGTAAATTTTAATTGCATAATTAATATGCATAACTAATTTGTATGCTAACTAACTGATTACTCATACAGAATTTGTCATTCAGAACAAATTCAAGAGACAAAAGCAACAAAAAAAAAAAAAAAACAGAAGCCAACTATGAGCAATTGTTATTTTAATATTTTTATAACGGTCTTGAGCATAACGGTTTTTGTGGCCATGTCCATAAATGTCTTTGAACTCGGTTTTGGGAGGTTTGCAAAAGTTTCAAAGTTTGAAATGTTTATGTGCAAAAATAAATTTGCTTACTTTTATTTTTTTGCTTATTTCGCTTCTTTTTTTTGCGTTGATCTGTTGAACTGATACGAAGAAACATAGAGAGAGAGAGAGAGAGAGAGAGATGCGCAATGAGTCAGAGCAAATGTGACTAAGTTGGCCAAATTCATTCACTTGCTGACCCAAATCTTTATAGTGTTAGGTTTTTTTATATATTTTGCAAAAGTTAACTTAGTATTCTTCTAAGTTGTGACTTTGAGATACCTTGTAAGAGGCTATTCCCCTCCTGCAATAACTAAATAGATCTTTATTTCAACTGATCACTTTGATTAAGTCAATTTTCTATTCATACCAGTATTAATAATACATATTTTAAACCATATCTTTCCTTATTTTTATACGGTTTCTAAAATAATGTCAGACCAGATACATGTTCTCGTCTTTCAAATTATTAATTTGGGTAGCTAGATCGAAATGTTCTTAGTATATTCACAAAAAATACATTTCCTACTGCCTGTTACATAAATTTAACCGAGTTCAATATACCCATTCATCAGCATGGCCTTCACAGGGTATTGCAAATATTTATAACAAATGTCTTTGACTTTGAAGTTGAGGAGAAAAAAAAAAGCGGCATGACATTTTTTATTTGCTTTTGCTTGTTGTTTCAATTTAATTGCTTTGTGCGTATTTGTTTTACAGTTATACAAATTATTATATAAAAAAAAATGCAATATTTCTTTTTCTTCTTTGTCTTTTTTTTGAATGCATCAACAATTTGAACAGTCGACCATGACTTGGTTTTTCTTCTCTTCAATTTGAGTTAACTTTTCACATGCAAATTGTATGCGAGGGGAGGGAGAGTGAGGGACGAGGCTTTGAAACACGTTTTTTTTTGCTCAGTTCACACAGCGTTGTTAGTTTGTGAGAAGAAACTGGCTAAGTGAAGCACTTCAAGGTTTTCAGAGTGTTGCTGCAGTCGCTGCATTTGGACCATAGCTCCAAGGTGATCAGCTTTTGGTCAAGACAGCAACTCGTTAGCTGCGAAATGTTTTTCTATTCTTTGAGACTACGTGGGTGCGTCTTACTTACAGCCTTGAGACTAGCCCTGCTAGTATGTGCTTTAATTAAGTTGCCCCCATTGCAGTTCAGAGTTCATCTGTCACAACTCATTCGGAAACTCATTTTAAATTGCAACATAAATCGTATACGTCATTGAATTAACGCCAAAATGAACAAAAATGTTGGCCAAAAAAAAACAACACAACAACAATGCAAAACAACGTTGATGCAATGTAATTACAGTATATTAAAATATTTTGATATTAACTGTGTAAATATTTAACAGTACAAAAAAAATACCTTCATAAAAATATAAAAATGATATTAATATGCATTGAAAAATGAGAAATATATTAAATACTTATGCAAATTCATTCATGATAAATAACTAACTATATATAAATGAGAAAACTGCCGATGACATTATCTGGCCAAATGAATTCAACAATTGCCAGCAATTGTCACTATGCATTAAATATTACATAAAATCAAAGCAGGAGCGGATCAAGGTGACAAAAATGCACCGACTTTTGATGAATTGCCAACAAAATTATAAGAGAAATAGTTGCACTAAGTTTCATTCAAGATATTCTTTAAAACAAGTTAAATATAGTTTTGTATTTGCTTTTTATACCTCGAAGATATTATAGAAAGAATCTGCCTAAAGCTCCATTTCACTTCTTATATATTATCACTAACCAAGTTATATTATATATATATATACATATAAATTGGTTAGTGATATTACCTTCTCAAAATGTTTTAATAATGGCCCAGAATTAGGTAATTCTTGCAATTAATTTGTATTAACTTTAAGATTATATCTTTTAGTTCTCAAAATGTTTATATTTGTAAAATCGTTACTTTAACTTTCCAATAGTGTGACATAAAAGTTCTTTCAAGTTCTTATCTACTGATTAATATACGAATTATAATAGGAAATAAATTATAAAGGAATTACGCTGTGTGAACTGAAAAAAAACATGTTTCAAAGCCTCGTCTCTCACTCTCCCACCCCTTTCATACACTATTTTAAAATGTTTAAATAGAGAGGCAAAATAAGAGTAGAATGTAGAGCCTCTAACAAAGTTCACGACTAATTCTCAGTCATATTTTATTTTCTAATTTCTTTATTTTCTAATACTTAAAGTGATTATTAATTGGTAATTATCATTCAGATTTGGAGCACTTTAAAGGGAAAGTTCTTCAAGTGGGTATTTTAGGAATCATTTTCTAACGATAATAACCTTAAAAATTGGCTGATAGTTTGACATCTTCAAAATTCCACTTCTATAAATCCGCTACCGATTACTAGGACATCAGCAGTCGTAGCAATTTATCATAAGCGTTGAGCGAAATAACTTTGGATTATCAGTCTTGTGGACCTTCTTCTTCGTTTGTTTTTTTTTTTTGTTATATATATTTATATTGAAACTGTAATTAAAAGCGAAGGGAATCAACTCAGAGTGGTGGAGGCTGGCAGGGGGTGGGGGGTGTGTCCGTTACACAAATTTGAGGTGAAGGCGACGACAAATGTGTAGCATACCAACAGGCGCCGCTGCTACTTCACACCGTTGAAACTTGACTGCCTGAGGTTAAGTTTGCCTCACTGGGCCCATTTAACCTTTGTATGTGCTTGTAGGTGTGTGGGTGTGTTTCTGTATGTGTGTGTGTGTGTGTGTGTGCTTGTTGGCCAGGGGCAAACATAATTGAAGTCATAAATAACGAATTATGTTGTGAAAGTTGAGCCAGCGCCAGCAGAGGCAACAAAGATGGTTTGTTTAGTTCACGTTCTTTTCGTTCTTTCTATGTTCCTTCTCCTAGTCCTGCGCCAACGATTTACACTAAAAAGAGGCGTGTGGGGGGGGCTAAATGAAGGGGGTTAGCTTTGGTCCAAGGCTAATTATGCAAACCTGGCAAGAAGCTACCCAAGATTTATTATGATGGAATAAGTTTTGCGGACAGTCAAAGCACGGCGTGCGGGGCAAGGGGCCAGAGGGACAGGTGGTGGGGGGGTTGTGGAGATTACCTGGTAGCCGACGCTCTAATTAAAAGCTCGACGCTTGGGGGCAGTTTTAATAAATGTTATGATTTTGTTTGACAGCCTTTAGGCCCAATCCAGACCATAGTTTATCCTGTTTTTAGTTTAACTTTCAGTTTGCAGTTTGCAGTTGCATTTTGTAACATAGTTAGCGAAAGATAGAGGAAGCTGGGGGCGTGTCATGCCCACCCGCCTTTTAACCAGGCATTCAGGCAAAGTGTTTTTAATTAATGCCTGACGCTTCCTTTTCGCAGCCCATTGAATGCCAATAATGCGCAGAAAAAAGTGCATTAAATTGCAATTATGTTGTTGGAGCTGCTCGCTACATTTGCTGACATGAAGTATTCTCTCCATCAGCCTGATAAATGGCAAGGAATATATATATACATATATACCACAATCACACTACTATATATACTCTCATTCGGATCAGTCCTTCAATGTTCTGTTCAGTTGTATATTAATGCTTTTTGTATGTAAGCACACAGATAAAACGAAACCTACATGTGTGTCCCATAAACGTTTTTAATTAAAGCAAAAACAACTCCAGCAAGTAAAATGCGAATGTTACACCACAAAGTGCAAAGTGCATTAAAAATGCATTTTAATATTGGCTTTCTTCTTATTGCTTTGGCAGAGCTGAATTTCTGCATCAAAGCTCGACAAGTGTCATAAAGAATACTTATAATAAGATTTTTATTTATCATTTTATTGTCAAAAGCCGCCAAAGTGCTCAATCGCCAAGAAATAAATGTAAATGAAAAAATTATGCATGCCATCTATATAATATTTAAGTATACAAACTATAAACTAGATGCCAACTAAAGTTTATATCTACATATATGGCTATGACAAATAGTTTCAGAACCAGTTCAAGCATTTCAGAACGAGTTTTGCAAAGCAAAAACATAAAGTTTCTTAACATTTTGCACTTTTTTAACTTCATTGGAAACTAGCTAAAATAGTTCAAGTCTCTGGCTCAACTAACCTAATCATAACTAAGCATAGTTGCTCTACTTAAGCACAGTTAATTAAATTTAGTAGAGAGCTTTTCATCTTTTAGTTACCTCTTTGGACCCTGGAGCATAATTTAATAGCTTGCAATTGAACAAAAATTAATTGCATTAAACTTAAATACAATTTTATTTAAAAGGTTAATAAATTTAACCTCAAATAAAATTACGAAATGTGAGAATCAACAGTGATTTACATTTATGTCAATTGCACCTTTGACCCAAAAGTGTTGAAAATCTTCACCACTTGGGATTATAATCTATCGGCCATGAATATATCCAAGTCTGCGTAACATATCCTTTGTTGAAACCGACTAAAACTTTCAAATAATATGTACTGAAATATACTTTATCGAAATGGTGTGAATTTTATATTTTATTCATTCTTTTATAATCATTTTTCACATTCAGCCCAAGCAGTTTTATCTTTAAAGACTTTCCAATATTAACCTCAAACGATTATTATTTCTGACATATGGATTAATGCTATCGATTATTTTCGATATATTAGACTCACTAGTTAAAACCTGTGATAAAAAAGAAAAGTTTCATATGATTAATTATGTAGAAAATTCATTGAATAAATGTTAATAAATTTGAATATTAATTAACTACATTTTTTTTGCCGATTTAGGCCGATATTATGTGCAGTATCGATATCTAAACATATAACATAAAACATATAAACTATTCGTAATAATTTATGATTGTTTAAGTATATTGAAAAAGTATTTATAATAATTTAGGAATGCTGAAGTATATTGAAAAAGTATTTATAGATCATCTGGAATCACTTTAATATGAAATAACAATTAGAACAGCTTATAAAAAGTATTTCTTTCATGAAGAACTATTAACTATTAAGTTAATTGAATACCCTTTGCTGTGTGGCCCTTTGCAAGTCCATAAATAAAATTCAATATATTTGTTTAACACATTTTATGCAGCTTTATTTGCCATTTAAAGTTAATCTATGAAAAACTTTTGCCATTGCCATTGCTGTTGCTGTTGCTGTTGGTGCTGCTGTCGAATGGCAAGCAAACTTGTCATATAGCTGATAATTAATTACAGGGGACATTTTGCTGATTTCTGCATACCGAAAGTTGTCATCATGTTTTCGTTTCGTTTCCGTTTCCGTTATCGTTGGCTCGGAGATGCCAACTATTTCTTTTTGGGCTGGCAAATGAAAAGTTGCTGGCAACCAAATTACATTTTTCAACCCAATGTCATTAACCAGAAAGGAATATAGGGAATCTCTGAGGCTACCTGCCCAGAAGACCCGCAGAAAGACGACGACGACGATGATGATGACGACGCCGCCGCTGCTCATTTGCGTTGATTTCAAGCGGAAAACGTTTGTCGCAAAATTTCATTTCGTTTCGATTGACATTAATTAATGATTGTTTCGACTCACATACACACACATTATAGATATATATATATATATATAGGTTGCATTGATTTACGTCCTGCTCGATTCCCTGGTCGCATTATTATGCTGGCACAGCAACAATTTCTACACAGAACCGAATTACAGCATCTGGAATCACAGAAGTTCGAGCCATTGCCCATTGCCATTGGCATTGCGATTGCTATTCCTATTGCTATTGACAACGACAATTGCTCTGTCGGGTGTTAATGATGATGAGCTGTCCCTGTCGATAAACTCAAACCAAAATGTCCATCCCCTCCCTCCCTGCTTCTGTCTCTCCAGTCAGTTTGTGGTCATGGCTTGGATTTCGTGCCAAGCTTCACTAATTGTCCGTCGAACCGTTTTCGGCTAGATGAAATATTTAATTATGGTTTTCGGTTTTGCTGCTGCTACGAATCGTTTGGAGTGAACTTTGTTCCACAGCTCCTCCTGCTCCTGTGGGTTCCTAGTGTTTTGAGGCTTTTGCTTATCAATCAAATGGCAATTTGGTGATTAGCATCCAAGTTCATTAGCATGCAGCCGAAGCAGCATCATCGAAACAGGCTAAAACAATTGCCCAAAAGCCAAGTGACCCAAAGCAATTCCACTGAAAGCTCTCTCCATCTCCCAATCTCACTATCAGCTGTCGCCTAAACCGAGCAAGAGCCTTACTAACTACACTTAGTAACTTTGTCGGTGTTTGCTACTCAACCGATTATCGCTTCGATTAGCTAAGGAAAATCGCACAGCATTGTTTGCATATTTCATGACCTTTGCCATTCGAAATGAAAATTCCACAAGACACAAAAATATACGCAAACAAATATTCCTGTCAGTCATGTCCTTTGAGTGCCACAAAAAAAAAGAACGGAAAGGTAGAGGATTCTAGAGGGGAAAAGATGGAGGCGTCTAGAACGCACTTTGTATACACTTTCGAATACATAAGGATCTTGAAAGTGAGGTTTTCAATGAATGATTCGTCAAGAACTCATTCATAAAGTAAATGTTATTTGTAAATAACTCAAATTTTTTTATATTTATTTATGTGTTTTGTAAAAAAGTGTTTCGAACAGAGTACTTAGGAAATGAGTTTGAAGTCACTTTCCTATAGATAACTGCATTAAAATCGATATATTCATGGCTATTTTAGTTTCTAAATTCGACTATCTATATAATTTATCGGAAATGAAATTGTGACTCGTTTCAAATTTGATTTAATTATTCATTTCGATTATTTTTTTATGGTGAGCACGTGAAGTAAAATCGACAAACGATAAAAAATATTATACCATGTACGAAAAAATAATCGAAAACGAACTTTGATTCAAAAGTATGTACATTAATTGATTCAAAGGCAATTTTAACACGCTTTAAAAACGGAAAGAGGCAGGAAAAATGTTTAAAAACAATATTAAAAAATTTTTAAAAACATAATGTCAAATTATCGAAATATGCAATAGGGCTCAAATAGATTTCACAAAGAATCTTTCTTATATAAGTCAAAACATATATAGATAAAAAGGAGAAAAATTAATCTAACAATAAATTGCAATTTTATCTAGAATATTCAGAAAAGAGTTTCCAGTTTGAATAATGTTAATTAGTTTAGGTTAAAACATTTTAAGAGTGGAGCAAACATCTCAGGAAATGCTTATACTTTCTCATTTTCTGATCCCAAACTCACCAAATCACTGGCGAAATGAATACACCCTACTTGGGCAGAGCATGCAATCGAGGAAAAAATCACGACACTAGAGAAATCAGCGCAAAAATTTAGCGCACTCCACTCACCGTATTGGGTGAGGGGAGTGGAGGGTAGGGGAATAGCACTTTTCGCTAAGCATTCAGAATATTGCTGAGTAAATCCTTAAGGATTTCGGTGACTTGCTGCCTTCTTGCAATTTTTATACCGAAGGACACTTCGCCAAGGGGTTTCTCTATGCTTCAGTGTGTAATAAACGTCAGCGAATGTTATTCAATGGACTTTGATAACGAAACCGAAAACGACAACTATCAGTATTTCTGTGTTGCAAGTCACAGTCAAAAGTGCCAGAAACACTCTTTAAAATATGGATAATTCTCTGCTAAGGATATTTTACTATACTTCCACTTGGCCGCTTTCCTCCTTCCCCATTTCTGTGGGTTTTACTTCTTGCTGTCTGCTCGTTCTTGGAGTGTATTGCATTTTGGGATGTACACGAACTTTTCCACAGCCATTTGCCTAATGCGTGAAAATGCAATAAGAAAATTTGCATAATTTTATATTAAAATGAAAGTTTTTCATTTAACAATTTCTAACGCTTTACATTTGATTGAGTTTCCTACCAGAGAGACGGCTGCCAGCTGTGCATACAAGTGGCGGCAATCGTTCCTCATGGCGTGGCCAGGGGTGTGCCTCAGAAATTACGCAACCCGACGGGGCGGGGGTAGTTTCCAGCCCAATTATGTCATAGCTCTGTAGAAATTTGAGCGCTCTAATACATACAATATAACAATAGCAAAAACCCAGATGCCCAGAGAGAAAGAGAGGATCAGAGGAAAAAATTGTCAGGCTTTGTAATTAGTTTGTTCATTTGGAAATTGAGATGTCAAGAGGGCCTCGGGGCTTAGCACAGCAGCTACTTATGGCCAGATTTGTGAGCCACAAAAAAAAAAAACAAAGAATTGTTAATGCTTCGAGCAAAATTGCTTTTGCAGTTCTTCTCTTAAACAATAGAAACCAAATGCAAACAGGTGTCTGAATTCTGCCTGTAATGCGAGTTGGTCGAATTTCGAAATCCGCTTCAATTACCATTTTTACAATGTGGCTAATGATGAGCCAGTAAAATGGTTTCATCTTGCCACGCACTAACTATGCGCACATTCAGTTGAATATTTAGCCAACTTTGCATGGGTGTTGTTGGAATTATTACCAAGGGAGTCTCTGCTCTCTCTGGTTTCTTTAAACAAATTTATTTGACAGAGTTCAAACATAAATTAAGAGAGGTCATCAAAGAGACTAGATTTAGCATTAATCAAGAATTAAATCAATGTTACAATTAATAGATACAAAAAAAAAAACACATAAACATTTAAATAAATAAATAGAGTCGACAGATTTAAAGGTGAAAAATATATTTGGAGATTTATCATAAAATTCATCATAAACCAATATCAATCAATTTGCTGAACTTGAGGCACAATGAAAGCAATAAAAGAAAACAGATTAAAAGATACAAGAAATAAAACATAAACAGATGTATCTGAAAGATTTAAGAAACATATTTACATCATATCTAGAGATTTGTTCGTCGATTAAGAAAACATAAACGTTCAAAAAATAGAGAGATTTATATCATTGCCATCGAAAGTTATAATAAAAGATGTACTAAGAGATTCATTAAGATTCATCTAATACATAAACAGTTTCATAAATATTACATATCCATATTACATATTACATCAAATTATACATGAAAATAAACACTAAGAGCTGCATCGAGAGATTTGTCAACCGATGAACAAAGTAATTCATTTTGAGATACATTTAAACGTGGAACTTCTTCTCTCGAGAGCTCAATTAGTTATAGAAAAGACCCCCCTTTGCAACGCCCATGCTTTCCATCCATACCATGTGGGTGATTGTAAGCCAATTACCAAAAAAAGAGAGGGAGGTCTTCAACATCTCACCCACAGTTCACTACAACCAAATGGAAATTTAAAAATTTAATTAATCAGTGCAGAAAGCGGGCACTAAAATTATAAATCTCACGAGAAGAGTCTCAAAAATTCAACTTCTAATAAGTATGTCCCACATTTCATGCAATGCATTCGATTTACCCTCATCTTAGCTGTTAATTAGTGCCTCGAGCAATTGTCGTGAAACAGTCAAGCTGTGTCTACTCCCTAATGCCGGAAGAGCCTAATCCCTGACAGAATAAGCGATCCTCTCGACCAGCTAAGCTCAGCTGGGATGAACAAATGAATTGGAAAAAGGCTCATGCCAATTCGGATTATAGAGACGAATCGAACTATCGACTACCTGGAAAAGTTGACTCTATAAGAGGCCACTACAAAGAGAGTGAAAGAGCGAGAGCTGATCTAAGCTGAGCTCACATCCCATCCATGGTTCCATTGTGCCTAGTTCTATGAATGGAACATATGTAACTGCCACATGGGCATTGTGGCACATAATGAATGTATTTTCCGATGCATTGAATATTCTCTATTTATTCATTGTTCGAATTGTCTATTTGAGAAGCGGATTTGGATATACGCACCCTGTTTCTTCCATTATGACGATGTGGCTCCTGCTCTGCCCTGGCGTACTTGATTTATTATTAAATCCGTACATGGTTATTAGTTTTTCAGAGGTAATAATTTCGCCAGCATCCTGCAAGGTACACATACATACATACGTATGCACCCCTGTGGCTTCTAGTTGCTGGCAAACAAAATGCCTCACGGCACTCCTTTTGCCATTTCAACGCTAAATTTGATTTATATACATTTTATTATATTTGCTTTTCCCAAACCCAGCCGAGTAACCCAACCAAAATGACTACCCTTAACCTTCCAGAGAACTGCTGTTGATGCTGCTGCTGCTGCTGCTGCTGCTGTTGCGTAGGGCGCTAATGAATTCAAATGTGTGCGTAATTGAGTTATTAAAATTTCAGTGAGCAGCCAGCGAACAGACTGAGACCGAGACTAAGACCCTTTTTTTTTTTTGGTTTGGCAAGGTCGGAAAAGTATTTCATTTCATTCCAAATGCTTCAAAAGGCGTTCAAGCGAATCCTTTTTATTTGTTACCAAAAAAAATAACACAAATGAATTACATAGGAATTCATTTAATTTATGGTCAAGTGCGAAGCAATTTCATCTTTAAATAAGGAATTTGTCAAGCTTTAAAATAAGTTGCAAGTTTTTGAATTGGAAGAGATTTTTAGAGCAAGTTTAATATGCCAAAAAATTAAATTTTAAATACTCAAAACATTATATATCCCTTTGAGTCTTCGAGAAGCTTCAAAATATTAAATACTTTTTACGTTTCGATTAGTTTATGAACTCCCAAAATCGCTTTACTTATCAACATTATGTTTCTAACAAATATGTTACCATTGTCCCCTTTTGTTTAATGGAATTTGGATATAATCGAACGAATCCTGCCAAAAATATTCAATACATTGCTTTTAGATATCGTTAAAAATGTGAATTTTTAATTTCACATTAAGAATGCAACATTTTCTCTATGTTGAGGTTAATAGACTACTTAAGAATCAAAAAAAATCTTGTTCTAATATTAAAGAGATGGAAACACATAATTAGCAGAACAACACTTTTTGTTAACATTGTTTTCTTTAGTTTAAAAATAAAGATTTAAATATTATGTTGTATAGTTCTATGGCAATTGGTCTTTGATTTTAAAAGGAGTTTTTGTGAGTCCAAATTATACGAGCATAATTCAAATTGTTTGAATATTTATTTATTTATTCTATGGCTTTGCAGTATTTACAAATTAAAACCAAACTTAAGCTACAACTGTTTAGATTTTATTTAATATTGATATGCGATTTATTTTCTGCACTTATATATTTTAGAAATATTATTTTTGTTCGATTCGTGTAACTCGTTGTGGTTTAAATATCCTTAAATATGGCATAAGAAAGTGAGTTGTAGTCTCTGACAACTATTTTGCTACCATTTTACAAATTGAAGCGATTTTTTGCGATGATAGAATGATGAAAATACATTGACTTCCTTTATAGCTGCATGATGGTATAATAGAGAGCTCAGACAACAAAAATTAAAACGATGCGGCTAGTGGTAAATTAATATTCACAACAATCTTAATATATATTCAGATAAAAAATGCGATTGCACAGGTAGCAACACTCTTTGATGTGAGACTCATTTTTTTTTCAGCTTACTACAAAAAATAAATGCTAGTTACCGCTCCCCCCTCTGCCGTCACTTATCCTTCCGCCATGGCAATTATTTTTTCACTTTTCCATTTCCCCCAATTTTCAAGCGATTTTCTTTCATTTCATTTAGTTTTTTGCTCGGCCAGTTGCCCACAAACATTTCACAGTCAATAATTCCCCTTAAATACGCTGCTTAAATTATGCATCAATCGAAAAGCTCCCCAAACACCAACAAAAAACTCGGCTAACTAAAAGTGAAAAATGTTCCCACCACCATGTTTCGGTTCCCCCCTTCAATCGAAATATGTGAAAATTACTTTTTATTTCGATTTTGGTGATTGTAGTTGTTGTTGCTGCTGTTGCTGCTGTTGCTTTATCGGTAAATTGTGCGAAGGATTTTTTTGTACATGCGGAATGTGTGTTCATTTGCCATTGCATCAATTGGCGCCACAATTTTTGGTTTGGCCATTTTTTATGGGCCATTTAAAGAGCGCCATGGGAATGCCAGAGGACTCTTTAGATTCAGCCCGGCAATCACAAACGGGGGGCGTGAGGGTGAGGGAGTCACTGGGGGGCATAAACTATGCTTGGATTATTTGCAGAGTGAATCGAATGAATGGTGGAGACGGCCAAACAAATATTACCCTTGCATTTTTCACATAATTCGATGCGGTGGCTCTTACCGATTTTTTCGTTTGCCCTCTTTCCCCCTCTCTCGCACACTTGTGTAAATATTTTGCAATCAAACTGTGTGTGCTCGAAGGGCCGGGACCAGCCAAAAGAGGGTTCAACGCAAAAAAACTATATAATAATTTCGCGTGCGCTTGATTTTCACGGCACTTCTAATTCTCGAGTGCGGAAGGGTAGCCTGGCGCGGCACTTTATGTGCGTATATTAAAACCCATAATTTGGCTTAATAGTTTTTGCAATTACCCAAAGGGTTGCAAACACACACACACACAGAGTTCCTTTTGCAAAGATAGAGAGTGGATGAGAGAGAGAGAGGGGCGACAGGAAGCGTAGCAATTCGACAGGAAGTTGCCCATGGAGGCGCGACTAAGAGGTGGAGTTCAAGTGATGAGGACTGAGGGAAGGAAGGAAGAGGCGGAGGAGGGCTGCAAATGAGCGGACCCTTTATGCGTGAAATGTGCCAGAACATTTGTCATATTCGTATATGATTAAACCCGGGAATGGGGTGGGGGACAGGGGGAGGGTATGCAGTATCGCGACATGTCAATTATAAATTTATTAGGTAGCCCTGTTCGGGTAATTATTGACTTCAAGCACAATTTCAACAGCTGCCAACAAGATATTCGAATTGAATTTTGATCAAGATGAAGCTGCACATAATTTTATTCAGCTACAGTTACCTGACACTTGCAAAATTCAATGAGAAATTGTAAAATATATTTAAGGAATGAAGTTCAAATTCCTTCAGACTTCATTCCTTTAATTAAAAGATTATGTATGGAGACTATTTCCAGATTATTGTCTGCTTCTACACTAAACCATCATGTTAGTTTGTATTTCAGTTTGTGTTTAATATTTATGCAAATCTAATTATTGGTGAGTTGTCTTTGGAGAATTATCTTGCCCTAAAATTAACATGAACATCTTAAAGTTCGCATTGAACACAGTCTTTTAAAGGCCAATAATTGTTTATAAATAAATTAACGAAAGATGCCAGCAACACCAACAACAACAACAATTCACTTTAAATTGAACAAAATGAAATTTACAGTCATCAGACACTCCCCGGAGGGCATGTCAACACCAATTGGGATCAATAGCCTCCAACCAGATATCTATATATGTATTATGCTTTCGCCCAATTTGCCCGCCCCCGCAACAAAAACAAATATATATATATATATATACGTGTACTTTCTTTTTTGTGTTGTATGCACAGTTCCACCTACAGCAAAGAGGCAAATAATTAATTGATATTGTCGCAACAAACATAAAATTAATGTCAATTTCGTTACATTGTGTGCGTGTTTGTGGGTGGGTGTTCAAGGGGAGTGTTCCGGAGGAGGGGGGAGTGTACGTCGTTTTTTGATTTGCAGCCATTTGTCAAATTTTTGCAATCTTCCATCCCCACTCTCTCTGTCTCGGTTGGCTTCCAACACTCCTTCCTGTGGCAAAGCTCATAAATTATGAGACCAAAAAAACCGCAGATCAATTTATTTCATGGCCAAGACGTACTCGACATTGTCGCCCCGCCCGCCAGTTAGATTGTAGGCAGATAGGCTCTGCCCTTCGCTTCCATCCTGTGTGCCCTGTCAACAGAGTCCTGCAAAAACAATTAAAACCCACTCCACCTTCAGACAGTCGTCAATGTGGGGTTCGGGGGCGGAGTTGGGGGCTGACTCGTATTTACCTTTGGCTCTGATTTGGTTAACAAAAAACCTCGCAGACGAAAATGTTGTCCCTTCTCTTCGTGTATTTTTGATAAATGTTGTGCAAAGCGTAGGCGACATTTGGCGGCTAGCCAAAGCAACCTAAAAGTAGGCAGCATTTTTTTTCCCCACGTTGTGTGTCCTTCCTTTTCAGACATTCCTTTTTCGTATATAAGTATTAATAATAACTGTCATTTTATTCGAGAGTTGCGGTTCCATTTTCTTCTTTTTACTGTCTTTCATTGCCTCATCCCTTTAATTTGGTTTCCTTTTGATATATTTCATTCCATGTGCAAAATAGGGATGAGGAGAGGGAGAGTGGGGAGTACCGTCTAGGCATAAGGTGTGGCCAAGTGGCGCGTGTATATAAAAATTATGTTAATGAATTCTGCCTGAGATGTCTGACTGAGTTGGCGGAAAGTCTCAGACCTCCGCCCACCCCCCGCAGTGCGAGTGTCTCGCAGTTAATGGTATGCAGAAATGGGTATGCACGACTAGATAGGATAGAGGAAACTCCTTTTTATGCAAAAAACCATAGTAAAAACTGTCATGAGTGGGATTATTGTGGGATTAAGAACCTCTGAGTTCAAATTTACCTTTCCAGAGTGACTTCAAAATAATTCCTAAAGTAAATGATAGCTATAGATAAAAATTAGGGTATTCCTGTAAGTAGTGAATACTCCAATCGGTGACTTTAATTCACCTTTTTTGCTATAACTTTTTGACCTAGCTTTCTATATTGTTTTTACGCTTCAATTACCTGTTTAATCTGATCCACAAAACTTCATTTTAAGTCGACAAATTCACCTGACAAATATTACCATAAATTTGATCAGCTGACACTATAAATTCGATCAGCTGATTTTAGAGATTCAATCAGCTGATGCTTGTCAGTTTGTTCACTTTTCGAAAGAATGTAGCACATTAGTGGGTAATTTTGTATACCAGAAAGTAAAAGTTTCAACAATTTTTCCCCGTTTCACTTTGTTAGTTTTTTTTAGTCACGCTAGGGTATCACATAGTCGTTAATCATTTGCCCTTCACCTTGGCTACAACTTGTTGTTTAGTCTGC
Organism: Drosophila sucinea; assembly: GCA_018150745.1. Taxonomy (NCBI): domain Eukaryota; kingdom Metazoa; phylum Arthropoda; class Insecta; order Diptera; family Drosophilidae; genus Drosophila; species Drosophila sucinea. The sequence goes on along the minus strand of JAECWP010000154.1, from coordinate 141,614 downwards.
TCTGTTCATGGCATTTTGCATGCGTGTGCGTTTATCTTTTTCTCTTCGTTTTTCTTTCGCTGGGTACATTAAATTAGGAAACGTGTGTGGAAATTTGTGGAGAGGAGAATTTCCCAGTTTATTGCCTTCTTTTTGGGAATATGCTTTTCGCTTCATGCTGTTTTCTGTCCTTTTTTTTGGCAGACTAACAGACTAGATAAAGTAAATTGGCTTTGAAAGGGTTAAGGAGCTAAGCAGAGGGCAATAAAGTGCTTTAAATTGCAAGTGGATATATGTATGTATATAGCTACTGAATACGATGTATTCTATGTGTACATATTAATGCCAGTTCACTGAAATTGGCGCAATTAATTTGTGTAAAATTTTGGATTTGCAACCTGCTGTTGCATAAAATAAATTGCTATTGCAATTCAACATTTACGTGAATTTATGATGGAGAATGTGCCGCAAAATTTATCACATGTCCAAATGCTGACTCCACTCTCTCTCTCTCTTGTGTGACCTTCTCGGATTCTCATGGTTTCTCCACATCTGGCAAATCGTTTTGGCATATTGCATAATGAGCCATATTTGCATAAATTTCTCAATAAATCTGAGGAATAGAATCACCTAGAGCAAAAGCTGCCTTAGTTCTCTCAGCATCCTTCCTGCTTTCCTTTCCTTTACTTTCCTCTTCTTCCCTTCTGGAGGTAACTTTCCTGCGTATCGTGCGTTTCCTTAAGCGTTTTCTGTCCGTTGGTCAGTCAGTGCATTAATTATGTTAATAATTCTTGAGGCTTTAATAAGCATTTGCCATGCTCTCTGTGTCTACACTAGATGAGTGTGAGTAGTGTGTGTATACTGCACTGTGAACCTTCCTCAAATATGCACACTGTTCGCCACTTGGATGAGTTGTTGTAGCCGTCGTCGTCTTCATTGTTTCTTGTGTATTCCAGAATGTAGACAGCCACTCGAGGACATTGTCAGGTAATTACAATAAGACGCTTATAAGCTCATCGAATATGTTCAAGTGGCAAACACAGATTGACTCAACAGATACACGCACAGAGAGTGAGTGAGAGAGAAAGGATGCAAGTCAGTCAGATAGACAGATTCAGAGGTGATTTAAAGCCACCAAAGCCCTTTTGTAGTTATCTTGAAAAGCACAGTTGGAATTATGGAAACTCTAAGAAATGTGTTTAAATAAGAAGAATGTATAAATTGTAAAATACTTCTAAAGATAGCACATGTTTCATTCTTATCCACGAAAAGCATTCGTGCCATGCTTAATAGTGTGGCCATATTCTCTACAAAAATACCAGATCCTTTAAGTGAATGATAGATCCTCAGAACTGGTTCCACTAGCAGTTTTGAAGCAGTTTAACTTTTGGGACAAAAACTTTGTTTTTCTGCCTCAAATGTCGCACAATTCACATAAATATCGTTCAAAAAATTGTTTCGCATGTGGTTGACTTAGTTAATATAGCATTTTTTAACACTTTTTTCGCTCAGTGGCAATATTTACTAAGTAAATGATATAAAAACTCGACATGAAGAACTGGAATCTCAGCAGCCTATAGAAATTCCAGGAGACAATCACTTTTGCACTGGAATAATACTTACTACAATGCACATACTCACATCGGCGCATTGTATAACAAGTAACTATATGGCTAATGAATATCTGACTTAATCTTCGATCTTCCATTACATCAGAAGAGGTTTAATGGTAGCAGGCAAACGCTTGATAATAGCCAAGAATCGCGATGTGGGAGATGAGGTTCTAATCAGCGTGGACAAAGTGGTTATTTATCCTCTAAATGAGTAGAATAAGCTAGATTATGTAGCTTTAATTAAGCTAACTAAGCAGTTGAAATTTGATCAGAAGTTCATAAGGAAGACTAAGATAAGGGAACACGATTTGGAGTCGGATGCAGATTGCTATAGGTTGTAGATATTGTAAGCTCTAATTCTAGGGCTGACTTTATAAATATGCAACAATAAAAACTCGCGACCATTCGATAAACAAAGTACCGTTAGTATTGATTAAGCCAATTGTTTTTGTATTATTTTTGTTTCTTTTTCCTCTTCATTTTATTAATATACCGTATTGAGCTATAGTTAGTAGTTTTGGAAATATTTAATATGCAAAGGAGCTTAGGTTCTCCCCTAGAAACAAAGAATAGTGAATAAATTTATGCTTGAAAATCAAAGGGAAGCGGAGTAGGAAGATCCACCTTGGCTAAAGTGGAGTACCTTCTGTGAGAATCATTTATATGGGCTAACTCTAGGCAAAGCTGAATACCTCGACTCGAGCGGTGCAATTTTCTTTAGCTATGTGCCATATTATAATGGATGGATCGACATGATGATAACTTCATCCCAGGCAATCAGACAAATAGAGACAGCAGCCGCAGCATCATTGCCAATTTTGATTGTGCTTTTTATTTTTCGGCAACTTTCACTTTGCAAATGAAAATGCAAGATGAAAATTGGCAGCAGTCAAACCACCAAAATAGAAAAACCAACCAACATCCACTCTCTTTCTGCGATTTATGCCGTCGATTAGTGAAATTAAGTGCTCAATCATACACTTTAGTCAGAGCCCTTTCTTCGGCTAGCTTTCTCCTTAGGAAAACTGGTAAAAATTTGGCAAAAGGCTGCACCTAGTGCCACGCGGCATGCGCCATGTGTGGCGAATGACCAGACGGCATTTTCCTTCTATTTCTCCTTTTTTTAGTGTCCACCAATTTGTTGAGCTTTAACACTTTTCATTATCCGCATAAATCACCGATATTTATACACGCTTTCTTTTTCATTCTTTTTATACATTAAACTTGATTCATTAGTGGTCGTAAATAATGCCAATAATAATAATAATAATAATAGAAAAGTAAAAGGCCGCGACACGGCAATTTGATGTAACAACCAATCATTATTAATAGCCAAGCCAAAAAAAGAGCACCAAAGAAATTGCACACACGCGATAATGTCAAGAGGGGGGAGAGGGGAAACCACTGTATCTAAAAAAACATGTAACAAGTTTCATTTAATTCGTGTTGGAGTCAAACCATTGAGTGACTCAAGACACTGTCCCCACCCCTTCCTCTTCATGGTTCCCCAGTGAAAAGTCAGACTTCCCATTGCCATAAATCAACAATAATTATCGCTTTTTGCTGCAGGCACCAGGTAAAAGCAGGTGAGCACCAACAAAACATGATAAATCGTCGCTGATAAATTGAAAATTACAAAAGGAATACAATGATGCAATAATGCCAAAATGGGGTGACTATTATTATACAGAAGAAACTGACTTATCTATTTGTAAATACAAGTAGATACATGAGAGCGAGCTACATCATCATCATTCAATACGCCTGAAGAAGAAAAGATATTATTTAATTGGCAAAATCATAATATATCTAGAAGCTCTCGTTCTGTCCTCATAAATCAACAAATCATCATATATATAGTCGAACTTTTTTAATGTAAACCCCTATATAATGAGGTTCTTAATTTCAACGTCACATCTGGTTATTCTATTTTCATATCACAATTCAATTTAATCCATTTAATTATGTTTTTCCTTTACTTTTTTTCAAAATGGTAGTTTTACTTTTTATAACTTCAAAAGAAGTTTTGAGTCATTTCAATCAGTCTTTCCGATTGAGAGAAAGAAGTGAGCTTTAAGCAACGAGATCCAATCAAATTAAAATTGAAATTTCAAAACTATTTGCTATCTTTAAATCCAACTATCCAACTCTATATATTCCTTATTGGAATCTAAAAATCTTAAAAATCTTCCAATTTTTATCCAAATCGCAATTGAAATTAACTATGCATAGATCTCTATTTATTTTTTACTCTTTTCAGTAGTCTAAAAGATTTGCCAAGAAAACTGAAAAGCGCCTGTTACTTGAAAACTTTTCTGCTATTATTCATAAAATTATAAATTAATAAACTATAGATTTATAGCTGCAAAACAGAGTAGACACATTACCTGTAATATTTGATATTTCTTTTTCTATTATACAGACTTTATTACTATATTATATATATTAGCAGATTAACCGAATAAAGTCAAGAAACTTTGTTCGACGCATTCTGCGTTTAATGAAAAAGCTTCGACACTTAATTGACTGAACTATTTGATTAAATTTCCTGAGAATCTAGATTTTTAAACAAATTTGCACCAAATTTCCGTCGATGCAGACACTTTGTATGTGTAAAATTTTGTCGATGCGGCAAAGTAAAAATCAAATATCAAGAACTAAAAATAAAATTCAAGTAAAAATCACGTCTCACATAAAAGACGCTAACGTGGTCAAATGGAAACAATGGAAACGGAGGGGGGGAGGGTGGTAGAGAGGTTAGATGGAAATGGAGGCGTGGCCAAGATAGCAAAGTAGATTTTTATTGAGGGGCCTTAAATTAAATCTATTGTACATTTTTATAAAGAGAGAAGAAAGTGAAGTGAAACGATTGCCACACACACACACACACACACACATACACACTTAGACTCTCACATGGTTTGTCTTTGGGACAGACTTTAAGTTGAAAACCCATGACCACTGAACTGGACAACATCCCGTACAGCATCATATGTATCCCACATTCCGCATCCATCTAACTAGCCACAAGGCGAACGATGAAAACTGCAGACATGGCATCAAATAAAATATGGGCAGGGCGAGTGGAGGAGACTGAGAGACATCGTCATCCTATGGCAACGTTCCACTGAAAATTCCGCTTGCGAAAAAGCTAAATAAATAAATATCATGAGCAGAAAGGGAATTCAATGCTGTTGGAGAAGGAGAAGTAGACGAGGAGAAGGGGGGAAGGAGGGGGGCAGCCAGGCAGAGCGGGATTGCGCGGCAAAAAATAAAAAATAGATTTGCAGTGAATAAACCAAAGTCACTGGAACGACGTGAGGGAGGGCAGTGTGGAAGGAAGGGGGGTAAGTGGTGTATATGTTGTTGAACATACGTCGCCACATCGTCTCCAATGTGACATTGTCCAACTTCAACGTTTGAGTCCGGACCCCACCCCTCGTCTCTCACTCCTTTGTCACTCTCCCCTCCGACTGTGTGGGTGGGGGAGTTTTTCGAAAAGTGTGAAACAATTTTTGCTGACTCTTGAAATCCAAGCTACAAACTTCACACAAAATAAAAAACCAAACCAAAGAGCAGCAAAACTTTCACTCCACAAAAAAAAACTAACTAAAAAGGATATGAATTGGTGGTGACTTTTAGGATACCCTGTAGAAAATTTAAGCGGGGGTATACTCTCTCTTTAAGAAAACCCATTCTAATTTATTAAGTTGTCATGAACTAATTTTAAAGACCATTCCATTGACCACTATGTGAATGTGTGAAATCATTTAGAAACGTTTTAGATAGAAGACATATTTTCTAAAAGGCTTAAAGACTTCACCTCCAGCAGTTCCCTAGTTAGTTTTCTTAGCTCCCAAAGTAAATTTATAAGATTGCGGAAATTCTCCCTTTATCAATCTACATGTCATTCGAATTTATTCAGAAAATGTGTAAATTTCTTCAGAAACCCATAACTCAAACATATCGATATTATGTCTTGAATATCTGTCATTTTCAATCTCCAATTTTGTACTCGCCATTTTAAATCCGCCATTTTAGATCAGCCATTTCGGATCCGCCATTTTAGATCCGTTATTTTGGATCCGCCATTTTGGATCAGCCATTTCGGATCCGCCATTTTAGATCCGTTATTTTGGATCCGCCATTTTGGATCCTCCATTTTGGATCCGCCATTTTGGATCCGCCATTTTGGTTTCGCCATTTTGGATCCGCCATTTTGGATCCGACATTTTGGATCCGCCATTTTGGTTTCGCCATTTTGGATCCGCCATTTTGGATCCGCCATTTTGGTTTCGCCATTTTAGATCCGCTATTTTGGATTCGCCATTTTGGATCCGCCATTTTGGTTTCGCTATTTTGGATCCGCCATTTTGCATTTCGTTATTTGGATACCACTTACCTCATAAGGAACTTCCCTTACTTATAAACTACGATCACATCCAAATGATTCGAAAGACCAAGATGAATAAAATCGATTAATTTGCAATTTGGATGAAGCTTTGATTGGGTTGGACCAAGTGGAAAATTTCTTTATAGATCCCAAGATGTTACATATCTCTGATCAGATATTTTAGAGTAAACTTCCTCTGATTCCTAATTTCTCCAATTTCCCCTCAGTCCTAATATACCTTTACCATCGAGTGGCACAGAGGGTAGGCAAAAATACATGAATTTAGTTTATGTGGTTCGTTCTAAGTGGTCGGTCGCCTGACAAACTTCAGTGTGAACAGAAAAAATCACTCACAACTCAATTGTTGAAAGTTAAGCGACAATCTGCGCGAAATGGCCCGATCGGTCGATCCACAGTTTTAAATTACATGCCAGCAGCTGGCCAGCTGCCTGGGTTGGCCCGCTTTAAAGCCAAACAAATGCAAATATCAAAGACGAGCCAATAGATGCGTGTTGTTGTTGTTGTTATTGCAATCTGGTTGTTGTTTCCTGTGTGTGCATATGCGGCTGACCAAACAAAACTTCATTCAGTCTGTCAGTCCGTCAAAAGCCAAAAAGCGCAACGCAAACGCAAAACCAAACCAAACCAAACCAAAAATCAATGCATATTTCGGCCAGCTGCACTTGAAGGCAAATCTGTGGCCAGCTGCAGTTCCGACTGCATCACTTCAAATTTTTTGTGGTATTCAATTGCAAAAAAATAAAATTAGTTGCCAGTGTTGCAAATTAGGCCCCATACAACTAGCACAACAATAACAGATCAATCAAACGAGATGAAAAGTGTTGTGACTGGAACGAAATTAGAGTATGAAAAGTTCGAAAATTCTGTTTAGGAAAATTCAAATAAAAATAAATAAAATTCGCGAATGTCTGTGACCTAACGAAACAACTTCAGAACCGAGATCAATCGATGGAGGAAATTTCATATATGAAATAAATACCTAATTTCGACATAGCAATACCAAAGTTATTGTGAAACCCAAGGAGATTGCATTCATGCAATTAAATCTAATAAATTTGCATTTAGAACACAACTACTTAAACAATATTTTGGATCTAAAATTATTTTTAATGAAAGTACAATGAAAATATAATGGAAAAAAAGACAAAAGCTTATTCAAGAATTGAATTTGTATAGTTTATTCTAATTGATTAAAAAATTATCAATAGTTTGTTGAACTCTCGGTCTAACCTTATAATATTCGTCTAACACATGGTCGAAAATAAAGAAGTAAAAAAGAAGTAAAACAAATTACAAATAGTGTTAAAATAATATAAAAATTTCTAAATTAGTATCAAAGTTATTTTGACTATTTTTATTTCTATAAATTATGCTTTGGAGATTACTCTATAAATGAGTCTTGTGCTAATAAATTCTTTTTGTGCAGATTAAACATTTATTTGGTGTATGTATTAGTCAACATATATATGTTAGTGTATATATATTTTAAATTTTGCTTAAGAAATTATTGGATATTAAAGGCAGATCTTCTTCTTTATTGAAACTGACCTAATTCCTGTGAGAATCATTTATTATTTGAATAATTTGCAAGAATACTTTTAGTAATGAGCTAATCCTTACTTCCAAAATTTAATCAATTCCAATGAAAGCTTAAAAAATGTTGCACAGGAAATTGATTTTGAAACATGCCATTCCCTCCCCCACCTCCCCCCTTGAATTGAATTCAATTGATTTGAATTGGTTAGCCGCACAAAAGGCAAACAAAAGTTCTTCCTTCTTCATTCGATGCTTAAACGTTTGAGAGAATTACTCAAATGTCTTAATTGGCAAATAGAGAAGGAAAGAAACAGAGACAGAGAGAGAGAGAGAGAGAGAGAGAGAAAAAACCTCAGACAAAATGAGGAACTTTTTGCAAAATGCCATTGCGGCAAAGTTTGCCAACAAACTGGCAAGTAAAACTCAGTTTGGTGGAGAAGGGGAAAACGACAAGTGGGAAATTTCCAATGTTTTTCAAACTGCAAAACATAAAAATGAACGAAAACAGAGAAGAGGAGGGGTGGGCATAAAAAAAAGATGGCTTAATTGAAACTTAATGAGAAAAGCCAGTCGCATTGCCAGTTATGTATCTGTATCTTTATCTCGCAGATGCAGGTGTCACCCGATACGAGCTCAGCAACTATTGCACAACTCTTCTTTTGCAATCCCCAACTAATGATATCTTTTGTTTTTTGCGACTCTTTTAGATGCGCTTGCCTATGGCCAGGTGAATGTGGAACCCAACACAGCTCTGCTCAACGAGGGCGATCGCACTGAGCTGCTCTGTCGCTATGGACGGGCCATCAACTATTGCCGCATTGAGATCCCCGGCGAACAGAAAGTCCTCAATCTCTCGCCCGAATGGAGTAAAACACCTGGATTCACCTATTTCGGAGCGGGCCTGAATGCCGGACAATGCGGCGTCAGCATTGAGCGGGTCAAGGCCAGCAACAATGGTCAAGTCAAGTGCAGTCTGGGTGTCGAGGGTGAAGAGCTATCGGGCACAATTGATTTGGTGGTGGCCTGTAAGTATTTCTGTCCTCTTACTCTCTGAACGAACCTCCTGACTAACTCCAAATCTTTCCCTTTGCAGTGCGTCCCCAGCAGCCAATCATTGAACTTATCCAGACGCCAGATCGCGAGGGCTACTATCCAGAGGGCAAACTCTTCCATGCCCGTTGCAGTGTTCGCAATGGTCGCCCGGCATCCAACATCTCGTGGTACATTGACAACATGCCAGCCCACAAGAGGACCAGCGACTTGAATGTGGTCCCAGCACCCACCAGCGACAATGTTGAGCTAATGACATCGATTCAGGAGATTCAGTGGTATTTGTCACCGGAGGACAGCAATCGCAAATTGGTTTGCCGTTCCCATCATCAAACCGATCGCGAAAGTCTACCCCCCCAGGAAGGAGCCTACATCATCAATGTTCGATGTGAGTAATCATCCGCTTAAACATGGTCATCAATGGAGTAGGCAGTTACGAGCCTTAGGGAGAGTCTTATATATAACTTATTTAGAGTCCTTGAAATCTTCTTCATAGTCAGTGGCAGAAAACCTTAAATATAGCATAAAATGGCCTAATCTTCATGTTTGCTTTACCAATCAGTTCTTTTTGCTTACAAAACTTCTTAAAAAATTTATTAAATTTATTTTACCAATCATTTCAAGCAAGTTCTATAAGTTTAATAGAATCTTTACGTGTTCCTTTTTTTACTATAGGTAATCGCATGTAATTTCAACATAAATTTACATCAGAACTTTAGTCATAAAAGTCGCATCAAGTCATATATGTAGTTAAAAAATTCGTTGGTTCAATATTTTTGTAGTGAATGTGGCTTTAAATCGGTTATATTTAAAATTCTGTGACCTTTTTCGGGACAGATCTGTAATTTTCATTTTCTTTTAAGTGATTTGCTCCTTTTTTCACTATAGATAATTCCTTTTAATTGAAACCAGATAATTTCACCATAAATTTATATCAGAACTTTAGTCATAAAAGTCGGATCAAGACATTTATTTGGAAAATTCGTTGATTCAATATTTTTGTAGTGAATGTGGCTTTAAATCGGTTATATTAAAAATTCTGAGACCTTTTTCGGGAGAGATCTGTAATTTTCATTTACTTTTAAGTGATTTCAAACAATTACAAAAAAAAAAAAAAATTACCATAATTTGTAAAGAACCAAATAATGATTTTCAGAATCAGAAGACAAGTCTCAAGTAGTTGATTCAAAATTTGTTTAATGAAAATTGCTTTAAATTCGTTATATTCCAAGTTTTGTGACCTTTTTCGGGACAGATCTTTAATTTTCATTTACTTTTCATTAACTTTTAAGTGATTTGAAATTGAAATATGGAAGTAAACAATTACAAAAATTTTTAAAGAACCAAATATGATGATTATCAGAATCAGAAGAGAAGTCTCAAGTAGTTGATTCAAAATTTGTTTAATGAAAATTGCTTTAAGTGCGTTCTGTAGTTTTCATTTAATTTTACCAATTGTTTTCTAATATTAATTTTCAATTATTTCCCTTAGATGCCCCCGTTGCACAGTCCGAAGCCCTGGTCTATGGCCTCTATTTGGAGCACACTGCAATTGTGAACATCACAATCAAGGCCAGCCCCCAGCCCGTGGTTGAGTGGACCATCGATGGCGCCAACATTCCACAAGGCCAAACCGAGGGACGCTTCTCTGCCTTTGAGCCCCAGTACATGGGCAACGATGAGTACAATGTAACCCTGGCCATTGCCGGCCTCACACTGGAGGACACAACCAAAACGTACAATCTGCGGGCCAGCAACAAAATCGGAACCAGAGACTATCAAGTGCGCATTAGCTCCTCAAGCAAGCCGCCATCCAGCAGTTTGGATGTGGCTGCCATTGTGGGAATTGTTGTGGCCATTGCTGTTCTAGTCCTGATTGTCCTATTGGTTGTGTTTGCGCGTGCCACCGGTAGATGGTGCTTTGGTGGTAAGTAGAGAAACCAACAACTACAAGAGCCCAAAAATCACAAGAATGAAATCATTTCGCATCATAATCGTTTGCTTTTCGTGGGTGGCCACCATCATCAAATGTCATCATCATTGCCATCATTGTCTCATCAGCTATGCTAACAATAACTTCTGGCTTTAGGTCTGCACCTCCTATTCTCCCTCTCCCCCCAAACCCCCTCGCTCAACAACCATTCTCCTCATCTCGCTCATCATCTAATCATTGCCACATGCTGCCACATATACATACAAGTAAGGGGATTGGGGCAAGGCAACCATAGGCCGTTGTTAACTTTCGACACATTGTGCGGCTTTTAAATTTTAATTACCATCAACTTAGCAACAGTGCGGCAAGTGGGGCAAGTTAGCAGCAATGGACGAGTGGCAGCGGCAGCGGCAGCAGCCTTAAAAACTCTTCTAATTAAAAATTTCACTTGACTTTTCCACGGCTTTTATTATAAAAAAAAAAGGAAGAAGATATGTGTATACATATATCAGGCGAGGAGTGCTAGAAAACTAACTAACACTCCAAACCATTCTCCTTCTTATGTTTCTAGAGGAAGTTTTCAACTTCAAATCTAAAAGATTTTCCTGTGACTCCTCAGTTCTTTCTATTAATCTCAGTCCTTGTGGCTAAGCCTTTTTAATTAGCACTACCGAGAAAAGAAACCCAATCCCATTACTTTTCCAACACCCCTCGTATATTATATCTCACACTGTCTAAGGAAGTGGTTTCGCCAATTTTGCGAACATAATTAAATTTGGTTTCCGGTTTAATTATGAGCCAAAATGACAAAACAAAAAAACGAATTTAATACAAAATTTTACAAGTGCAAAATCAAGTGAAATGCGAACAAAACATAAATAAATAAACACGTGTTTTTTTTGAATTATTAACAAATGTTTTCATGTATGAGAAAAACCACTACGAAACCTGGTCAAAACTAATTTTAATTTTTTTTTTGGGGTTGTTTGTTGAAGAATGTCAAATATTAGATTTTAAACAAGTTAAACAAATAATAAGCTAAACCAAGCAATTTTCAACATTTGGATATTATTTCTATTGCAAATGTTAACAAAGTTTTCGGCAATTTTCATCACTTTAATGTCTTTAAAAGGGTCTTTAAAATTAGATAATATGTTCAATCAGAAAGTTTTTATGTATAGAAAACTATTTGATGCCAAATACCCAAGATTCCATTAGTTAACAATTTAAAAAGTATTGCTTAAATATGAACTAGTTTATTTTTTAAAAATTTGAACTTGTTTATTTTTTAAAATTTGAACTAGTTTATATTATAAAATTTGAACTAGTTTATTTGTTAAATTTGAACTAGTTTATTTGTTCAATTATAAACTAGTTTATTTTTTAAAATTTGAACTGGATTATTTTAAAAAATTTAAACTAGATTATTTTTTAAATTATAAATTACTTTTTAATTTATTACTTGGTAAATAGCCTTTATTCCATAACAAATTATAACCCTGCAAAATTTTTATCGGCCTTCTAGTTTTTTAACTGTTCTATTTTTAAAAATTTGAACTAGCCTTTTTTTTAAATTATAAACTAGTTTATTTTTAAAAATTTCAACTAGTTCAAAGAATCTATTCGCGACCTTCTTGCCATTTGCTACCAAGTTAACCTAATCAGTTCCTATCCCGCAAATCTATTATAATACAGAACTCATAACAACCCCAAACAGAAAAAGGATAAAACAACTCGTTAACATTAAGTTTCTAATTGTGCAAAAATAGAAAATGTGAAAATGTTAAACAAATATTTGAAATATTAACTAAAATTGTCTAATCAATTCAAGCATTCGTATTCCGCAATATATATTCAATAATCTGTTAAAAACAAAGAAACCAAAAACACACAGAAAGTGTCTACAAATGACAACAACAAGAAGAGCTAACACACAAAATGAAATTTGTTACCAGACTTCAATTTAAATTAATTAAAAATTTTTAATTTTCATGTTTAAATTAAATTATGTTTCTTCTGTGCTTTCCTCATAACTTAATTTCTATGCTTTAAACTATTTTCTCCTACTTTTTCTCTTTTACTTGGTTAATGGACTAACAACAATTCTATTAAGTTCGATAATTGTTCCTATTTTTTTTTTGGAAACTTTGGTTCACTTTCTCCATGGTTTTTTTTTTCTGTTGTTTCCATCCCGACCTTCACGACGCTAAATGTTAGTTCTTGTTGTTGTTGTGTTTTTGCAGGCGCCACTCTGAATACAGACATCGGTCCCGATTCGGAGGCACAGATCCATCCCGAACACCATGACGAGGACGATGAAGAGCTCGATGGCCATGTGAATGCCGATGAGCATATCGATACCACAATACAGCAATCTGAGGAGGCCACGCCCCCAGTAACTGATAAATTGGAGGCGCAAAGGAAGGCTGATCTTAAGAAAAGTGCCGCTGCCACAGCAGCAGCTGTAATTGCTGCCGGCAATGCCCAGCAGCAACAGCAGCAGCAGAACGGCAGCAGCGGCACTGCCGAGGCACCAAAGCCACCGAATACATCGGTCTAAGATGAGGATTCAGAGAGAGAGAGAGGGCCAGTAGTAGTTAGCTGTGTGCCCTGTTGCTTAAAGCAATGGGAAACTTATCTCCTTATGAAACAGAATATATCACTTAACTCTCAAACATTGCTCTCTAATAAGGCAAATATCTCAAAAGGCGCACAACATTAAATTTACTATTAAAAAAAAAGCCTTTTTACAGCTCAAACAGAAGGCTCTAGGAATTGATAGTTGGCTCAGACTATCAATAAGTATTTTATTTCCTAGGAGCTGTGAAAAGGTCTCTCGAATAATACGGAAAAGAAGAATCTACCTTAGGCCAAGTAAATGTTAAGTAGTAATATCGAAATCTCTCTCGCCAGCAATGTGTAATCTCTAATGAAAACAAACAGAAAAAAAAACGAAATATTATTCAAACACTTTTTTATTATTGTATTATATAATATTTGTTTCTAATTATTCACATTTTTAATTTGTCAAACTAATGTATTTATTTAAGCTCTGAACCTGCCAGCGAAATGCATTTTCCAATTACAATTTTTTTTTGTGTTGTTGCTCAAATAATTTTAAACAAAAACTTGGCTCGAATCATAAATTAGTAATTAGCGAAACTAAAACAAAAAAGAAAATAATCTAAAAATATACTTAAATAGACAGTAAAACCCAATTGGATTAAATTTATATCCCACATTTTCCAATACACCTTTTTTCTCTATTTTTTGTAGTAATTTGTAAAGAGACAAGAATGAAAATGAGAAATAAATATATTTTAAAAAAATCTTTATATAGAAGATGATTTCATTTGATGATGATATATAGTTTAATGGGTCGCCCGATCATCTATCTCATGCTAAATATTATTCGCAATAAGTTTTTTGCCGTTTTTCTAATGCATTCTCTCTTCCTTTTCGCAGGCAAATCGATCAAGACACCGACAAATGAAACGTAAGTATAGTAAAACCAAAATATAATGCATTTATACATTATACATATGTCAAAATAAGTTCAAAGTGCAAACACGGGCCCTGCTGGACAACTAACCACCTCACGGTATCTGTGCTCCTTTAATAATTACATACTAAATCTAAAATCATCACTTATTTTCCTGCTCATTGGGATCATGTAGAGACAAATTTTTCATTTGAAACAACAATCGTTCATAATTAGAGAATTTTATTCTTCTTTTAATGTTTGGATTCATAAATTAATCCAAAGAGGTTGTAAAGTCTTTTTTCCTTTAAGAAGCTTTGAGAAAATTCGTAAAGTAATGTCGAAATTCTGAGAAATTTTCGTGTTAAGAACGATTGTACGAAAATGAAATATTTCGTGTGTATTGTCATTGTATGAATTCTTTGCATGTTTCGGTGGCTTTTTTTAAACGTTTCGTAATTACTTAGCTAATTTTCGCATATTTCATAATTTCATTAACAAGTCAGTAATTAGAAGTAGTTCTCATTTAGGGATATTGTCATTCAAATATCAAATCTGCATTCTTAGTGTACAAATTTATCGAAATTTAGTTTTGGTTAAATCGTATCATAATCGAATATTATCGAAAAAGTATCTGGAGATTATTTTCTTCGATTTTCTGCATTTTTAGATTACAAAAATAACGAAATTTAGTTTGGATAAATAATATGATAATATCGATAAGGTTATCGATAACAGTGTTCGATCGTTTATCGTTTATAATTGTGACGATATTTGAATATAGATATCTCTAGCCCATTTCCAGACCATATCAAACATTCCTGTCATACTTAGGTTAGTTCATTTTGATAGAAAAAAAGGTTTAACACACACACACCACATCCCAAGCGCCAACACCCACACCCACTCACACTCACACACACACACATATACACCCACACACACTTTTACTTAAAGCTAAACTGTCAAAATTGTGTCTTGTATCATTTTGGTCCTTGTCTTTTGATATCAAAAAGCACACACACCCACACGCCTACATTGTCATACACCTATTGCTCGTCTCTGCCTTGCCACGCCCACATTTGCTCGCTCGCTAGTACGCCAAAAAACCAAAAATAAAAGTCTTTCGTCCGCTTCTCCCTGTATCTGTATCTGCATCTGCATCTTTACCTCTATCCTTCTCGCTCTCACCCACATTCGAAGAGGATACAAAAAAAAAATCTGCATATACTAAAACGTCAAGTCGCCGTCCATGCAACAACATCCAACAAATATAGAAAGTTTAAGTCACTTTGCTAATGCATCACAACAACAAAAACTATTGCCATGTTTTGTCTTCTTCTTCTACTACTATTCCGCTACTCCTTCCTGTCACAACAACTACATGCATATCTCTCATGTGTGTACTGTACTTTCTCATATGGACATCCTTCCGTCAAAAAACCTGTCAAAAATTGTGTGTTTTTCTCTCCCAACTCTCCACTCTCTCTCTCTCTCTCTCCCTCTCTCTCTCACTCTCTCTCTCTGGCTTCTGCCCGCAGCACTAGCAGCGACAAGCAACTCGAAAATGGTGGCAACCAACATCAGCTGCATGGTCAGAATGTGGCACTGCTAGAAAGTCCCAATGGCATCACTCTCCTGGGAGCCAGCAAGCTACGCGAGTCGAATGGCAATGGGAGCAATGGCAATGAGCGCATTTCCCTGGTAGAACATCGGTCACGGCCCCATCACGACGAGGATGATTCCTTTGAGTATGCCACCGATCGCGAGAGCAGCGTCTACAATCCAACAACAAGACCTTTGCGCAGTGTTCTCATGGGTCAGGCGGGTGGACGCAACTCCCAACAGACAGCTAGCACCATTAGCGATGGGGCGTCTGTGGAGGGCGTGGAGAATACGGATTTACTGCAACGTGGCAATGAACTGGGCATTCCGGTGTCACGATTCTCACGCTGGCTGCCCAAGGATCAGCGCGAGCTACTCGAGAAACAGGCGAAGCTGCTGTCGGGACGCAGTGAACCAAGGGCGGCCCCACCACCAACGCCCCCAAAACCCACCCAAACAGCCACCAGCGCCGCACAGAAACAATCAACGACGACTACACCGACCACACCCACAACGCCAAAGTTGCCGCAGGAAACGGAAATCTAAACGAACAATCCCGTGTGCACTCTACATTGTAGTTGTTTTTTTTTGGGTACAGGAAATGCATCAAATGATTAGGGCTTTCTACATACGAATAGTACATACAAATTTAATTTATTGTTAGACAGTTTTGTGGCATTAAAATGGTTTAAGGAACCAACTGAGATTAGTGTTTTAGGTTCATGTCGATGGCCTTCTTATCATCGCTTTATCAAATCGTTTCCACAAATTTTGCGAATTCGTATTCTCCTGTTCAATTGTGTCGTTCATCAGCTAAGAAATCAGCTAAGAAAAATGATCATAAATTAGTGACATCACCGAATGTATCCATGAGAACTTGATATCGTTATTAAAACATTTGAAATTAATTGAAAATTGTTTGGGAGTCGAAGCGCTAACGTTTAAGCTCATAGATGATTACCAAATAACTTTTATTCCATCGCCAAGAAATTTTATTCCAAAGCGAAGAATGCAATTTGAATTCCTCAAAATTTGTTTGGAATCGATCTACAACTTTTGAATTTTATGAAGGCCATTCAAATTACTTTTATTTCATCGCCAAGAATTTTTATTCCAAAGCGAAGAATGCAATTTGAATTCCTCAAAATTTGTTCGGAATCGATCTATAGATTTTGAGTCTTAAAAAGGCCATTCAAATTACTAGTTCAAGAAGAGGAAACTAAGCACATGACAAATCCAAAAATTAAAGGCAGCTCACCAATTCAAAAATGAGAATTATTTATAACGCGACAAAATTTAAAGATCCCTTGAATTATTACCACAATGACAGCGAGTTTTGACTTTCGAAAATGTGTAATACGTTTTCGATAGATAGTTTTCTCACATCATTTTAATTTCATGGCTGCAAAACTGTCATTCAGCTAGTGTTTAAGTAAATCACCACACAAAAAGAAGTGTCATGACGGTTTCTGACCACAATTCACCACAAATATCGTTCATATCCAAATACAATATATCATCATATTGAGATTTTTGTCAGCATGAGTTCGATCCTCTAAGGCATGACTTTTTCATTTAATAATGCTCATCGAATCGAATGCATGAACAAATCCTAGAAGATCGATGACTAAATGAGATGTTTTGAACAAGTATTTACCGTAGTCGTTACTGTAGAACAAAATGTATATCAAAGAGATGCACAACTAAATGGGTGTACAACCTAAGGTGTGGCTACTGTACGCTTTTGTTACTTTTATTTCCTTAAGACAAATGAACTTTGTTTCGCTTAATATAAGTTTAAGTTTTCTTCAAGTAATTTAATTATTTTTAAATGTTTTTTTTAGTTAACTAACAAAACAACGAAACGAAATGTTATCAAATAAGCTATTGTTAGGGAAACATTTTTTTACTTTACATATATTTTTTAATAAATTAACACAAAATCATAAATTGTTCAATTTCTATTGTCTGTAACACGACTGTGTGTGTGTGTGTGTAAAGTTTAATTAAATTGAAAAAGAACAAAAGAAATGTTTTCAAATATTTACCTAAAAACTGTAGAAGAATGAGAAAGAATTTATGCTAAAATGTTCGAAAGAAATTTGCCCCGACCATTTATTTAAACAGCGTGTTTTGCATTTTCAATCGCAACAATCAAAATTCATATGAGATACTAACACGCACGCACACAGACACATACACACACACAAATACCCACCCATAAACACACACACACACACAACCATGGATACTTGGCCAGACAGTTTCCAGACATTTAAATGAGCCAATATATGTATATATTTATTTATATATAGAATATAGATTAGACGCCTTGAATAGACACAAACAAATTGCTCGGCTCAGTTGAAATCGTTTTTAAAGTCATGACCCCCAGAAGTGAAGGTGCTTTAAGGATTAAGGATATCATTTAAAAGATATCACAAAGCCTAATTGGTTTAGCTTAAATAGAAAACTTCATTAACAAATAAACTAGACTTGAGCTTAATCCAGGCAAGTGACTTTTTGGTGAAGTATTTTCTGACAAATTCAATTTATACAAAAGCTTTGACCTCGTCTTAGTTCTCTATTCAATAAAATTGAGTTGAATTTATAAATATTAAAATTATTAACTAATAGCTTTTAACATTTACGCAGTACGGGAAAACATACTTTAATATGCATTCAACTATAATGCGGTATAAGCCGATCTGTATGTCCAGATTATCAATGATATTCGATCTGTATAATCTTATCAATACATTTTGAGTTTAGAAGAAATGAAATATTTCGAATGCTTTTTTATACAATCTACACAAAACTCTTCATAATCTCCAATTCAGTATTAATATTTTATAGTTACCAATCATTCGATACAATTGTATAAAATAATGTATCAAAAAAATTGCATAGAAGCGATAAAACATGCAAAACTACAATTCGATAAATTCCCTTATAAGTAGACTATGTTTTTTTTAAGCAATCTCAGAGAAATCGTTGAATTTTTACGATACATTTAATTAATTTTCCCCAAATTAGAGCTAAATAAAACAGATTTATATAAGGTACAAGGCGTTCTAGAACTGAAATATTTGTGTCACCTTTTCTTAGTATCGTAGAAAGGAAGACAGGTAATTTTTAATGGTTTTTGAAGGGTTTGTTTTTGGGTCTAAGGGTTGCGAATTAACAATAATATTAACGCTTTTTGAAGCACATGATTAAGCCACTAATCTGATATGCCAAGGAGTGAAATATGTCTAACACAAAGCACACGCAACTAACTCAATCTTTGGAGGAACTCTACAATCCTTCGCCACCTACTCCACCTTTCCCCCCTCATTTGTCCCGGCTCTGCACAGCAACAATTATTTTGACACATTTAATAAATAGCAGAACCCAAAGAAAAACGAAAAAAAACAAACTCTCTCTCACACGCTCCTACCATTTACTAAAAAAACAAACAACCAACCAACAAAACAACACCGAAACAAAAACCAACAACAGCAGCGACACCGAAAGCGCCGACATAAAAGCCACCTCGACCGCTACTGCCACAACGGCGACAACGACAGCCACAGGCGGAGGCAGCAGCGGCGGCGGCGTTAATGCCACAGAAGAGGCCGACCCCAGCGAACAGGAGCAGCAGCAGCAGGAGCAGCTGGAACGTGAACTGGAGCCAACTCAGAAGAAGGCCAAACGTTTGCCAGCCTTTGCTGTGGCCATTTTAAAGCGATTCAACGAGAGGGACAACAACAGGAACAAAGGCAGCAACAAGGAGCCAAACGAGTCAGCATTACCCACACCGGATGACCAGGAGACAATCGATGGCAATGACAATGAACCAAAGGTATACAAAATTGTCTCAGCTTAGCCCCACGCTCTCTCTCTTTGTCTGTCCTGCCTCTCTCCTCCTTCTCCTCCTCCTCACCACACAGAGTGTTGAAAAGTTTATGAAAAAATGAACGCCTGTGTACAAATAAATGAATCAATGAACCGAAGTGAACAGATTCACTGCTCCATTTATTCTTTTAGTTCATTCTATTTTGATCCAATTGAGCTTAGTTTCATTTAACTATAAATGAAATTAAATTATTATTAACGTTTTTGAGAGCCATTGTCTAAAAGGGGCGTTTGTTGAGTTAAGACGAATAAGTCATGTGTTTGGCTGAGATAAGCACTGAACATTTAAATAAAGGTTTAAAAGTCGGCTGAGGATTGCACAAACAATTTTATGATCGATAACTTTACTCTATTTTCTTCTTCTTGGACTTGGGATCGCTTTTCCAACATTTAAGTCACTAGTTCTTTGTGAAAATGTTTCTTTATCACTTGTGCTTATTCGGCTCATGAACAGCTCTGATTCCAACACTCTAAATTCCTTTTTTTAGTTATGTTTCTTAGATTAAAAGATTAGATTAGATACAGAAAATAAACAAATATTGTCGCATTTAGTTTTAATCCTTCAAATCATTTTCTTTAATTTATTTAACAAGTGATTTCACAACGTTTATTCCGTTTAAGTTCCTTTTTTCGTTAATTTCAATCATTTAGGACCTTTTCTGTCAATCGAATTAAGTATTTAAAAATAGTTAACAAATACCTTAGGACTATTAAGAAAATAAGAACTACCAAGTCCTTAAAATGAACCACTATACCTGTCCCTTTCACACTCTCACTTTTTTCCTCAGTGTGCTATGTGTATGTGTGCGAGTGTGATGTGTGGCATACTTTTTGGCGCTGTGAAAAAGCTTAAGCAATGCAAAATAATACTTTCAATTTTTATTCTTTTTTGCCATTTCTCTGCTCTTTTCGTCTCAACAATTGTAATTCTTTTATTTGATTTTCTTTTAATGCAAATCGCATGCAAAATCTATTCAATTTGTATTGTATATACCGTATAAAAAGTCTATAGTTTGGCAGAGCACTTCACCAGTGTGGACATTTAAGTAAATCGAAAGAGGTACTTTTTGCAATTCTAACTTTCGCTTCAATGCAATCTTTTAATATATATATGCAAATTATATGTAGCAACTAACTAATCAAATTGTTTTTAATTTAAACCATTTCTCTAGCAAGACAAACAACTCGTCTATGCTGAACTTGTACTAAAGCCGGCCAATGAGGCAACAACTGCAGCAACTACAACATCACCAGCAGCAACAACAATATCCACACCGGTTATAGCTTCAACTGAAGGATCAGCAAATAAGAACACCACAGAATACGCTGAAATTGTCTATGTGCAAAAGGGTGAAAGTAAAAAGTAAAAAACAAACAAACAATATTACAAATAATTCAATTGCATCAAAATGAAACCCATAAAAGAGATTTGGAGCCCAGGAGGCTGAGATACAACAAGAAGAGGAGAAGCACAAATGCAACAAAAGCATCAAAACACAACCCAATGCATAAAATAAAAATATGAAGAACTTAAAAAAAAAAAAACAAAATATTTAAAAAAATTATCAAATAGAAGAAAGAATCTCTCATAAGTGGTTTTTCAAAAACTTCTTAAATGTATGTGTGTATTAAAAATCTAAGAAAAAGTAAAAACAATACAAAAACTCTATATAAAGTAAAAACAATTTTTCCGCACAGTAAACTTGACAAGAACACAAAAAAAAGTCCCTCAAATTCTCCCTCTCTAGACTCCTTCACACATTAAATCAAATTTACAACAAAAAAACAAAAACAAAATGAACACTTTAAAGAAAAGCTAAATATTGCATAAAAGTATAAATTAAATTTACGTAAAAATAGGCAAAAAAAAAAAAAACCATAATAACATAAAAAAGTTTAAAGAAAATCTCAATTATTTACATAAATGTCTCGCATTTAAGCTAAATTTTTAGTTTAAGCCACTAAAGAAAATGATGCAAAAACCAACCAACAAATGAAAGAATAAATTTAATATTAAATTTACAAGAAACCTTTACAATTTAATTTTTAACAATATTTTGGAAACATTTTTGGCGAAACCAGAAGAAGGCATTTAATACAAAAGTAAATGACAAGTCTCGAAAGTATTTTCTATAACATTTCCGGTTTTTGTTCTATTTGCTTTATCTATGAACTTTTCCATCCATTTTATGTTTTATTTTCCTTTTTTATTTAAACACTTTACATTTATATATATACAAATGACTACATTTAAGTGCATTAATTAATTATGTATTTTCGATAATTGATTTTATTCGTATTCGTAAGTTATAATTTGTATAAAGTTAAGCTGAACAACTTTTTTGAATAAAATTCTTTACCATAAATGAGATTTATTTGATTTGGAATGAACCATGAAGGGAACCGATATATCTATTGACTAATATTTCGAAGGGGTATTGAGCTAAATGGAAGATGCCATAAAATAAACGATAGATCGCTCGTTGCAAAGTAAAAATTCAGTTGTATCTGAAATGAAATGAGACCGATTTTCGCCCCCATTATATCAGAGGACAAAGAAGTGAATCGCAGCTAAGAAAAGAAAGCTAAACGAGCGCGCAATACAAATCGAATAGACTCTCCACGGCAGCATTTATCGATGCCTAATAGGAATGAAGATATTGTAACATTCGAAGGCCCTTAGAAATTTTTACCATATGTCAATTCGGAACGAACAAATTTCAAAAGTGCACTAATTTGTATAAAGACCTAACATATCTTGTAGAAAGGAGTAAACTAAGGAAAACTATGTGTATAAAATTTTCAAAACACCCCCAAAATATCCGCTTAGTTACTAAACTCTCAATAACATTTAGAAAATAAACACTATAAGAAAAGGAAAATTTTCAATTTTTGTCTTCAAAAGAATTGGTTCAATACTTTATTTATACTTTATTTAGTATGGTCATTTCCAATAAATTGTGCAAATTATTAAACATAAAACATAAAAGAATGGGTAAAGTCATATAAGTATAGCTCATTTGACGGGTAAGTCTTCATTTTATTGTAAGAACAAAATAAGTCTTCGATATGAATTAGTGTCACTTCGTCAGTTTTGGTTTTAGATACATAGCAAACAATGCATCGTCAGATAGAAGGAACTTTCGTCTAACCCACCGAAAACTATCGAAAATCGGATTAAAAATGTTCAAGTTATAGCTAAGTATTCACATTACTGAAATATTCGCAGATTTTCAGAGTGAAATACATATTTTAAAGGTAAGAATAAAACCAATGATTTAAGATGGTTAAATTAAAATTTAATTTATTTTTAAAATTTTGTTAGTTATCTAGGAATGTAAATATATAGTTGGGATAATACCCTATCAGACAATTGGCTTGATAATTATATTTTCACCCTCAAAATGCATTACTAGAAAACTTTCTTTGTCTCTTAGTTCGTATTATTAGTTGCCAGTTAGCATAATTTAACTTACATTTGTTTAATTTTCCACAATCTAGTTATTGATGATTACAATTTGCAAATATATAACCAACAACAAATCAACGCACAAAACTTTAAACGCTGAAAGGCGTATTACGAATTTCAATTATCAAGCCAATAAACAACCGACTGACGCACATGATGTCAGAGACACTTTTCATACATACATACATAAGCCAAACAACATAGAAAGACATTGAAATACATACATACATTATAACTATTTGTACATAGGATTTTATTTGTTTAATTAAAACTATAGAATTCTAGACATCATTTCCAGGTGCTCCACCACACATCCATATGCAGGCGTTATTTGAATGTTTAATGAAATGTCAAATCTAAGACAAGTAAATTGAAATTGAATTCAAGTTTTACTGCTCGTAAAGCAATGCAAAGACTCCAAAATGGAGCTCATTCCTTTGCCGTCTCCTTCTAATGCTAAAAGGCACGTACTTACACTGTTTTCACATGTACATATGTAGTTTATAGGGCGTCTTTTGTTAGTTTTTGGCAATTACACAAAATTGTAGCATACTTCTAAGCATTTGCTAATCATATTAAACCACATCAAGAAGAGCAGAATGGAAGAGGGACGAATTAGCAGTAATTGTGTCTCATTATTCATAGTCGTTTGTTTTCAGTTCGTGTCTCTTATTAATGCAATTTGTATATTGTGTATATATATGTATATATCTGTTTACCAGTCATAGTTTTCTTTTAACCAACTTTTGCAGTTGACTTGGTTGCTGTTGGTTACTCGCCGTCGTCGTCATCATCGTCTGCTGATTCTGATTCAGTTTCTGGTTGTGGCTGCTTGTCAGTCATCGTGCGATGGGCCTCCATCATTCTCTCTTCCCTCTGTCTCTATCTTCCTCAACTTTTTCTGACATTTCAATTTATAAAGCTCAAAATCTGCGCGCGTTACCCGAAGCATCGCATTTTACATTAGACAAAAAACACTGAGAGAATGCGTTCACCATATTTTTTGTTTGTTTTTTTCACCCCCAGAACCATCAGAGTTCTTTTTCCATGCAATTCTTGGAGTTCTGCAGCGGCGTCAGTCGTCATCCTTTGCGGCGACAGCGTAAAAGTGAAATACAATTTTGCATTTTTTTGCCGACGGCCGTACATTGAATTTGACTTGAGAAAAATGAGGCAAGAAGAGACACTAAATGCATTTTTGTTTCAATCCACCCAATGCATTGGTGTGATTTAAGAAAACGGAAAAATTAACAATTGTAAAAAAGTATGTTCAAAATAAAATGGTGTTGTTTTCATATAAAATTTAATATTTTTCGAAAATGCCTCGGAAAAAATCAATTAAAAGTCGTTTTTGCCCAAAACACTAATAATTAAAGTTGCTAGAAATCGATCAATTTTATTTTCGGCATTAATTAAGTAAATCAAGACTTATTTTACAACAAGTTGTACAATTGTGTTTACGGATAAATTTAATTAAAACATCAGAAAAAGGCACTAAGGTGGCATCACTGTTTTTAGTGTTGGTTAAACATTGCTCATTTTGGTGAATACGTTGACTTGAGTTTTTTTATATAATGAGTTAACTCACTTAATTGGTTTACTTGCTCGCTTCACTGCTCAGTTGTTCACTACTATTCTCAGTTCCTCACTACATTGCTAAGTTGTTCAGTTGCTCACTACATTGCTCACTTGCTCAGCAGAAGCATTCTGAGTTTAATTTTGATAATTACATCTTAAACATTTTTTATCAATTTATTTTTTACTCAAAAATACAACTTACTGCTTTAGTTTTATAATATGCAAAAGTATCTTGTTTGGGAAAACGAAAAAAGTAAGTTTTGTCCTGTTGTATGACATGAGCAATTCTTTTTGTTTACGAATAAAAGTTTTAGATCCAAATAGGGTTTTCTTTTTTTTAAATGCACTCAGCAACAATCGAAATAGCTGCTATCGGCAATCGATGTGGGTCCGAAAATGAACCGTCGGATATTTCCATGACACCAACGTTTCATTTAGGCAATTTACAAAACAAATGTCCTTAAAATCTCAAGAGTGTTCTATGACAACCCTGATAAAGTTGTCTGATCTATATGATTCATGAAGTTAAACTACCTACGACTTAAAAAAATCGGAAACGCTTTCTTTCTTTCATCTTATGCCGTCAAGGTAAGTATTAATATATTATAGCAAGAATAAATTACATCAAACTTATTGGAACACTTTGCAATTCCTAAGCAATCATCTTCAAGCTCAAATCATATAGAGTGTTTGTATATATATGTATAAGACCGAGCTAAGTAAGTCAGACTTTTGAATATTGAAATTTGAGTCAATTCTTGAGTATGTATGGAAGTTTGTGTTCCAAGTCGGATGGCAAGCTCAAGGGACTTCTGAACATGGAAAGCTAACAACGAAAAGCAGAAAACTAAACCATAAGAAAAACTTTGTTTTATGTTGCGGCATTCTGTTTATTTCAGCTCCCAAAGCCACCCACTACTCTCGTCCATCCCCTCTCTCCCCGCCTCCACTTGGTCTGGTAGTTAGTTTTGCATATTTTGTTTTTGAGTTTGCATGACTCTTGATTTTTGATTTCTGTTTGATTGTATTTGAGTTTCGCCCCGCCCTCCTTTTGCCTCTTGCCCCGCAGGTGTTTATGTAATGAGTGTTGTTGTTTTTGGAATGGAAAAACTTGTGACTCATTGTTGTATGGGGCGAGAGGAGAGAGTGAGTGGGGCAAGATGGTAAGAAGTTCCAACTGCAATTTAGCAAAGTAAACTGAGACATCTGAGTTATGCGCATTTGGTTAGTTAGGAGAGTTCAACGATAAAATAAATGTGCACATGTTGCCTCTGAAGAGAATGATGATGAACTATGCTTCTTTAATGTCCGAAATCCGATAATTGAATCAATGCCAAGAACATTGTTTATTAATATGCAATTAGAGGAGGCATCGTGAGTTGAATTCCAAGCGCAAAATCGCCTAGTTATGCCAGCTAGCAAACCAATTAGGCGAAATTAATGCCACGCACTCTAGACCCCACCCGATTACATATTAATTTACAAAATGGCAATTTAAATTGGCCGGGATATAGATTACATTTAGAGAGTCGACGATTGAACTTGTACACAAATTTATACATTAAATTAATACATTGGGCAATAAGTAGATAATCCCCAAATGGGCCAATGATTCGTAAGGTTTGTTATAAATGTTAAATAAGTCGATGGTCAGTTTATATATTGGGTGTAATATGGATTAGACACATTTGTTTTCCAACTATTAATAGTAAAGGTCGTTGGCAAGAAGTGAATGCTCTGATGAAAGTATAGTAATTCCAAGAACTCCATGTTTATATGAAGAATTCTTTAGGGATACGATTTTTGCATTTTAGCACCGCTTTAAGTGCAAAACGTTTCAATACATTGCAATGTATAACTTGTCTATTTTTTTCGGGCTTGAAAGAAATTTGGTAGATTGATAGATGGCCATAACATGTATGAGTATGCCAAATTAAATTACAATACGATAAATAATCGAAAGGTGGCGTGGCAAAAATAAACTTGATCAGCGTACACACTCACGAGTTTCTACATTTAAAATTTGGTGATTTAGAGGAAATAAAAACAAATAACTTTTTTTATCACTTCCTCTATGAATTCCTCCATGGATTCCTAAAGAAATTCCGCTATGGATTCCTAAGGCAATTCCTCTATGTATTCCTCAAGGAATTTCTCTATGAATTCCTCAAGGAATTCCTCTTTGAATTAATCAAGGAATCCCTCTATAAGTTCTTCCAGTACTATCTTTATGAAATCCTTTTTGAATTTCTCACAGAATCCATCTGTAAATTCCTTAAAGAATTAGTCTATGAAGTCCATTATGAAATCTTCTATGAATTCTCCAAGGAATTCGTCAATTTTCCTATGAATTCTTGTATGAATTTCCCGAATTCCTCATGCAATCCCTTTATGGAAAATAGGGGATTCGATAAATTAAGGATAACCGAAATATAAATATTCATATTTTTGATTTCCCAGATTTAATCTAACCAGGTTTTTTGTACAGGTTTTTTGCGAACCTGCAATAGCATTTAATGAATAAAAGCTTAACGGGTTTCTATTGGAAATAAGACTAGACAACTTTGAAACAACCAAAGAAACGAATCAACAGCTATTCCAAAGCAATTGGTTTCGATTGTGAACACAAATACCTTCATGAAGTTATGGTCCTGGCACTCCGAGTGATTAAAATTTTGTTCTACAACTTTTTTCGTAATGATTAAAAAGTCATATTTCAACATTTACTAGACAAGGTATTATAATGAAGCAAAACATGAGAGGAAAAAAAAGTTTACTACGTCCTTGAAAATTAACTTTTGTTTTAAAAATATAATTAACCATTTTTTTAACGCTTTCAGAAACTTTCATATGCCGTAACAGTTAATATTCTAATCAAACTTTTGTCCCACTTTTGCCATTGAATTTGATAATCAAGTAATAAGTAAGAAAAAAAAAGGCAACACAGGAAAAAGCTTTGACCGAATCAGCTGTTTGCGGTATCCTTATCAACAGTTGTTGCCTGCTCTCTTTGCTGAATAGACAAGCTTTTAAGAGAGTCAGTAAGAGTGACTTATAGCAAATGAAGAGAATCTCTGTGGTATGTAAGCTCTCTAATAATTTCTCTTCGTAAGAGAGCTTTAAAGAGAGACAGAGAAAGAGAGTTTTGCGATAAAGTCGTATTTATGTGTTTTTCGCTTTGTCTCACATATATTTGAACCAATTTAAAAACTTTGACAACTAAATTGAAAGAAGCAAGAACTCTTAAAATGTGAAAAAGGCTTATTTAAGAGTAAGAATCACACACATAGCTAAGACAATTCATAAAGGAACTAAGCCACATTGAGCAGTCAACAAGCTTTTCCTAGTGTCCTTCATAATACGGTCTGGGTATGTCCCTGTGAGTGTGCTTGTGTGTCTGTCTATGAGTATATGTGAGTACTATATATATATATATATAAATATGTGTGCGTGTTTGCTTGCGATTTCAATAGCAACAGGTCAAGATTTCCCAAATATGCTTGTCACTATAGCAAAAAGAAATGTCGAACAATTTTTGATTTATCTAAAAGAAATGCAATTTCATCGGTATATTTGTCATACGTTTATGTGACGACTCTCCGTTTTTACCCTGTAAGCACTAGTTAGAGGGTATTATGAGCAAAGGACCCGCAAGTTTCGATAGTCATCAACAGACTATGATAAAGGTAATAATGAGAAAAATACGAGTTATTTAGATCTGTTGAGAAGAGTTGATTTAACAGCTACTTAAAGCAAAAAAAAAACATTCAATAAAAAATCCATGGGAACTTCAAAAGATTAGAACCTTAAGTGAACCTACCAACACATTTACAGAGTAGTTCGATGTCGGCACACTGTCTTATTGCAGGCACTGTTTTTCTTACTCCTTTTGCTACTCCACAGAGAGGGAAGTGGTTTTTTTTTTTGAGTAGATTTTTTTTAATGTAGATTCTAACCTTCCCCACAGGTTGCAATTACGGTTGATTGCTATAAAAATGCGTAAATTAAAACTTGAAATAAAACAAAAATAACAAAATGCTAAAGCATGAAAGCAGAAATAAGAAATACAAAAACTTTTTAGCTTGATATGATGGTGTGCGAGAGAGTCGAAGGGTGGCGGAGTTTATTGAGGGTGGCAACAGTGCGCATACTTAATTATATTCGTGTTGTTTACATTTCTCACTGTCTGTTGCTCGACCAAAGAACAAAAAAAATTCTTTTATAAAATTCTGCGGTTTTCGAAATAAAACAAAGTTGAAGGGAATGAAAAGGAGGACGAAGGAGTGAGGGAGAAAAGCATAGCTAAAATTATGGCAAAATCAAAAGCGCAAAAGGGACACAATTAATTACTGCCACACAAAAAGGAAAGAATTTTGCAAAAAACAAAAAAAAAACGGAAAACAAAAATGAAAACGAAAAACTGTGCAACAAGTTGAACTTTTGAGCAAAAGTTCGGTCAGGGAAATTGATATGTAAATAAAACAACGCAGAACAACAACAAAATGAGTTAAAACTTTTATTGGTAATACCTTTTGCAGGAGAGTTTGGCAAGAGTTACAAACGTTGAATTGGATTGGTTCCTCTTCTTCTTCCCGCTTTCGGCTAACTTTAAACTCTTGACCACATAATTGCCCCAAAAAGTAGGCAATATTTTTTTGCCAATTCTGTTTATTGGGAAAACTCTTGGCTAATTTTGAGATTTCCTTGGGTTTTCCTACCATTCATAACCCAAATAGTTTTTGTAAATACTGTAGACAATAAAATACATAATAAATTGATCAAATTTATTCAATTTGGAGGTAGTTTAGGTTGACAGTGAAGCCAGCAGATAAATCTTTTAAATAAAATATATATAAATATGTAGTGTAATTTCCAACTAGTTTTAGCATTGATGATATGGTATGGCCATTGCAATTCTAAAGACTTTAGCTAAGTCTGCTAATGATCGAACTTTTTGGTTTTTGTCAAACAAATGGCTTTTAAAATCTTTCTTGTACTAACTTTTAAAAATTTGAGGAATCTCTTGCATCTAACAAATTATTTATTATCAAGGAACATTTGTATGAAACAGGACATTCTAAAACTGTTAAAAATGTAAAAAAAAACAAATCTTTGACTATCTATAGCATACTTTTTGGTGCATATTTTACAATTGCAGACCTTATGAGTGGCCAAAAACCGAGCTCACATTCAGAATTAGACCTCTTAAATTCGTTTCCAAGTGAGTGGCTAATTTATATGGCCAGAAGGGTAATTATTTTAGATTTTGGCCTTTAATTAAATTTGGCTCTTTTTCCCCAAAATTTACTCAAATAGCCTGTTCGATTTTAGTGAATACATTCTGTACAGAGCTCTGTAGTGGTCGAATTCATTACTAATCAGTTGCCACATGATCCATTTTATAAAATCGCACAAAATTATATATTTATGCATTGAGATATGTCAGTAATTATCAAACACTTTCGTTATCTATTGCTAAAATAGAAAAAATAAATGACAATCTCTCATTCAGTCACTCTTTCGAACCGAAACACACACATAAAGTTCATGCCACATTAAATATTTATAAAAATTTGTTTTTTTTTCGCCTGGGCCAACCGCAAATTTTCGGCATATTTTTGGGAGTGACGCAATGCTATGATAGATAGTGGGAAGGGCGGGAGGAGCAAAATATATCCACTGCTCCAAATTACATATGTAAAATGATATTTTATGGAAATACCAAGAGAGTGTTATTCAAGTGCACACAATTACATTTGCATGTGCATATATAAATATGCAGAAGCAATGGCATTTTGAGGTCACAAATATTTATAATGAAGTAGTGCAGGTGCACAGGTGCAGTGCCCTGTTCTGTCCTGTCCTGTCCTGCCCTGTTCCGAGCAAGTGTTCAGAGTGCGACCACAGGTCTATGAAGATGTGTGTGTTCATGAGCTTAAAAACCGGCCACAAATCTAGAGCACAGCGCATTAAATGTCGAGGAGCGGAATGCTTTTCATAAGGATTGTCAAAGCAAGCGACTGAGAGAGGGGTGCGCGGAAACAGGGGGGGAACCAGTTTCTGTGGCCATTTTACTGACATTCAATTTTCAACTGAAAATGCTTTGTGGCTTTGACACGGAAATTGGAAAATGTTGCTGCAGTCGGAACAAAAACTGAAATGTGGCTAAACATGTTTCACAAAAAGACATTCTATTTAATGTTTATGCAAAAATCTTCTTTAGTGGATGAGTCGACGGAGTGTGTGAAGAGGGGAGAGACGGGACAGGGATGTGGGGAGTATTATAATTAGGCACAAATTGTTGCATTTTAATTACTCAAAGTGAAAACGCAGACAAGAACAAGCAACAGCGAAAAAGTAGCCAAGAAAGGCATCCCAGAAAGTATGCTACGGCCTTTTGCAGTAAAAAGTGAAATGTTGCCCAGCAAACAGATATATATATATACAGATATATATATACATATATTTATATATACAGAAGAAACAACAAGGGGCGAGTGCTAACAAGTTGCTGCCTGCCTGCTGCCTGCCTGTCAGCTGCTGTGTCCTCGTCAGTGCGCATCAGTGTAGCATTTCAAGCAAAGTATTTAATTTCCACTGCATACACACAGGCGCCCAAGCAAACAATGAATGGAGCCGCCGTCTGAAATGTGTGCCAAGGCGAAGGCTGCTTGCGGGCCGTTCAACTCGCCAAAAACCAAAAGACACTGGGCTAAGAGTGCCACAATAACCAAAGAGAGCGACAGAGAGAGAGAGTGAAGCAAAGAAAGGCATAAAAGCGAAAGGTAACAAGCAGAAAAGTATGCAACCATCTTTCTACTCCAACCAGCAGTAAAATACAATGAATTTCCATTATAGTTTCTGCTAAACAGATGTCACGTTCTAGGTGGCAAATAGTTTAACAAAACCGATTTCGGTACTCCTCGAAAACATTCTTCAGCAGTTTAGGTAATTCGGTTATTTCGGTTAACTGGCGCTTTATTTATGTTTGGAAAAATCTTTGTTCAGAAAATTTTATACAAATTTTTTTTATTAAAGAATGTGTCTCATTTGTTTTCAAGTCTTTCGATTACAGATTAGGTGTTTGGCATACATCACCCTATTTCGGTTATACGCTTCGGTTAAATGAAGCTATTAAATAAATTATTGTTGTTAGATGTGTTTCCATATCGAATTTATGATTACGTTACACTTTACTTTCTTTGCAATTGGTTATATCGATTACAAGAAATTCTTCCATTAAGTATAAGGTTTCGGTTAACCGAAGCACTCACCCTGCAGAGTATCCACTCGTCTGATGTGCTTCTCTTTTGAACGATACTCTTCTTATCACCCTGCAAGTGAATAGGACCTTCATCTTGCTTATTAGTTTAATTTTGTCACGTTTCGGGCCAAAGTAGTGCAGAGAAAGTGTCAAGAAAAGACAGAGAAGGAGAGACAAGAGAGCGAGAGGAAGCGAGAGTGAAGAAGTATGTATTTAAATAGCAAAATTTGGCCTTTTGTGCAGCGACATTCGAAAGTTCTTTTCTGAAATCTGTGAAAGTTTTTCGCATTGCTTTCCGATTTCGTTTAACACTTAAAGCGAAGATAATCAAAAACGCTAAGCATTTTATATATATTTATAGAATATGAAAAATGTCGTCTGCACGGAATGCTTGTGGGATGGAAGGGAGAGTTGTTGAGTGGGAGGGTGTCGTTGGCGGCAACGTTGACCCGCTGCCAAGTCAATAAATTCTCATTGCCTAAGCCATAAATCAGCATCATGGTGCGCTAAGTGTCATTTTTTGTGACGTTCGGATGGCTTTTTACCTGGCCAAACAACAAGGGCAAACAGTAACCCGAAGAGGGCAAGAGTGGGAGCGATCTGTTAGTGGCAGCTTCCACAATGCACGTTATAATTTACACCTTGCGCCAAGCCAAGCCAAGCCAAGCCAAACCAACTACAACTGTCATTTGACCTTTGCGCTGCGACAAACGAGCAGGAGCGGGAGGATTTGAAGAGGATTCTCCTGCTGTTGCTTCTGCTGCTGCTGCTGCTGCTGCGGTTGGTTGAATGTCGTGTCGGGGGTTGACTGTTATATAGTGCCATGATATATATTTTACTCAAAAGCGCAATTGCTTGATTTGAAAATTGGCTCTGATGGCTTTTCATTTTGAGTGACAAAGAGAAAGCGTTCACCGACGATAGAATGAAAGAAAGAAAGACATATGGGATAGGTCGGTTCGAGGTTGTAGCGCCACTGCAGTCACTTGATTGATGCACAAAACTGGCAAAGTAGTAACAGTTCAGTATAAAAGTAATGGCAAAAAAGAAGAAGAAAGGTAATCTCTACAAAAAAGGATCCTCACGAAGTGAAATGGTTGGAAACCGTTACGGAAAATGTTTAGCCAAATGTTGGAGATTGAAAAGCTTATGAAAGAAACAATAAACAAATACAAAATCAATGACGATTTTCAACACTTTTATATAGAAACCAAACTAAACTAGTATTAACTATCCAAAGTCGGAGAAAATGTGGCACATTTGTCATTTTCTTAAATTTTCACAACCGTAGAGTGTTTTTCAACAGTGATGAAAAATGTTTTAAATTTTGTTTAAGCTTTGAGGTGATAAAAATTTTCTTGGTGAATATTTTAAATTTAAGACCATCAAAATCGAGTTAGAAGTGCAAAAATGAATAGACTAAACTTTGATTCGATTAGGGCTAGTAGTCTGTAAGATGAGTTCTATTTCCTTCAAGTTATCGATATAAATGTTACTTTCCTTATCGATTCACTACATATGTGGTATGGATAAATACCTAAACATTTTTCATTGACCTCAATTTTTCTCTATTTTTTATTAGGCATTCGAATGCATTCGAAACATGACATAATTCCAAATGTTTCACATATCCTAATATTAGTTAATGATTTAGTTTTTAGTCGATTAAGAAGCAGAAATCGTCAAGAAATCATTAAGAGCAAGGCAGAAGGGTAAGAGTTACTCTACTATTTATTACCTGAGTTTCAACTAAACTGAGCAGAACTGAATTAAACGTATCATCTAAAGCTGATAGTACAAATAAAACTATTTTAAACTCGACCTCAAATTTCCCTCGCAGTAGAAACGATCTCTCAAAAAGCAGTTCCAACAAATAGTCACATTTGCCTTTAAAAAACTATATTCTCGAGCGAACAATAAAAACTTTTTCTAGCTATAAAATAGATTAAATTTCAATGCGATTAAGAAGACAACTGTTCAATTAATGGAAATCCTGCCATAGCTAAATAAAGGATGGGGGCGTAACAGCTTAAAGCTTCACACTATACGAAACTCATCTGTCTGTGTCTCTCTCTCTCTCTCTCTCTCTCTTGCCACCAGCGCTTCATTCCTTGGCCCTAGCTTTGGCAGCTGTGCTGATTGCCGTAACAGCTTTTGAAATTAAGTCGCTGCAAGTCCTCCTCGTAGTTACTATGAGAAGATGGAATGAGAAAGTACCAATGTCCCGGGCTCGGGACCAGGCCGAGGCACACAATTGACGCAATTGCAGCGATACTTTGATTTTATTTCATTTGCTGGCAACACACAGACGATGTCGATGTCGATGACGATGACGACGTCAACGACGTCGCAATACTACAGGGGTGTCATGCGGGATGAGGGGCAAGACAAATAAAAAGGGAAAAAATTGGAGCGCCAAGTACGCGTATAAAATGCAGGCAGAGACTGCAACAATAGCAACAGCAACGACGCAGCCATCCAGCGAAACAGTTGCCAATAAAAATTGCATTGAAAACGCTTAACCAAGCAGCGTGCATCAAATTGATTTCATCCTCTCTCTCTCTCACACACTTTCTCTCTGTAGTTTTACAACGTAACGGCAAAGCCGCCGAAAAATATGCTACATTTTTTGAGTCGCACACAAAAATATTGTCTGTCAATATACCAATAACACATCGCGTATACGCGATACGTATACGCAACCCATTCCCACATCGCAACCCATCTCACATCCCCATCCCCATCTCACTTCCACTCACTCACAAAAACCAATGCGAGCGTAACGGTAACGAAATGTAATTTTTGTTTTGCAAAAAGAACGCAAAAAAAAAGTGGAAAAAGAAAACAAGCAATGGCAAATGGCACAGAAGACAACGGAACACTTCGGAAAGACGTGTCATGAAATTCGAATGCTCTTGCCAAATTGGAGAGAATCGAAAAATTATTCACTAGATTTCATTATTTGTTGTTGAAGTTCCCTAAAGTATGCTACAAGAAATTAACTAACTAGTACTTTAATATATTTGTACACACTAAATTCACATTATTTAAAATAATGTGTCACAAACGACCTTTTGATCAAGGCACAAAACATCTCTGAGCTGTAAAGAATTTTCTAAGCAACCGATCTGAACGGCTTACCTCTAACTTTTCGATCAAAGTGATTGTAAAAAAAAAACCTTATTTTCCCACAATAAGAAAAGGTGAAATAACTATTAAAATACCTCCTAAAAAATTTAAGAATTTTGAGATGTAAAAACATATCGAGCTTTTCATGATCAATATTATGATACAAAAATTATTAAGATACTTCCAGGTCAAGGTGATATCTTTATTTGAAAGTCTTGCTGAGAAGTCGATATTTTTCATTTTTAGCACAAAGGAATAATTTTTTTTTAGCATAAGAGGAATAATTCAGCTTTGAGAGGAATAATTTTGAATGCTTTAGACAACTCTTTTTAAATAATTGATTTATTTTTCATTATTATTTACAAAATGTAAGATTTGTATGATTTTTAACAACAAAATAAATTGTGCGGAGTTTCAGTTATCATTTCATATTATCTCCAGTATTAAAATTGAGTTTAACTTAGCTTATAACTTACATTTAACCATTTCCATTTGATGTGACATTTTCTTCAGATGGGTTTCCCCGTCAAAAGTGTCACAGATATCACAAAACATATTTTTGTATTTACAGAATTACGTTAATTATCTACATCAATTAAAGCATTTCAACAAAACGACCATCAAACCTTCGTCCTTTAACCTCCTAGAGCAACATCAGGCACTGCACACATCATTGATGTCCAAGTTTCTTAGTTGCTTATGATGGAACAATTCGGATAATGCAAAGATATCAATTACGTTTCCACTAATTATTGCAATTAGTTCACGACTGCGGAAATTGGAAATTGTATGCAGTTCGAGTATCTTGGGATTGACTAATCAAAGGCTGGTTTAAATGTTATCAATTTCGTGATTTCTTAGTACGAAATATGAAAGAGCATTTAAGAGTGAAACTGACTGAATAGGTGAACACCAACCAACGTAAAAACTGCCGCCACTGTTTTCGATTTTTACACTCAATCCCTCAATCAACACTCCATCCTCCGGCCGTAATACCCACACCCATATCCACCTACATATATACGTACACGTGGACAATCCGTACTCTATTCCATACACATGAGAATGGCAGCGCATGCCTTTAAACTTGTTATTTCAAGGATATGCACAGCAAATTCGAACTGGGAGATGAAGTTGGGTTTTTAGGTTGCCTTATTTCACCCAAGGCAAAAGGGAAGGGAGACCAGAGCGACCAACCGACTGGTTGACTGACTGACAATCGCGGCTTTTGGCAATAATTTCGCATGTTGTTGCCAGATTTCTTTATCTGCCATAAGCATCGAACATACACACACATACATACACTCAAAAAAGTAAAAGATTCGAATACATACATATGCATGTATACTCATATCTATTCAATTTGCAACTGTGCATTGTTTGGCATGTTTAGCAGCTCACTGAACAATTTGCAATATGCGAAGAATCTATATATTTGGGGCAATTGCAGCAAAAAAAAATAACAGAAGAGAAGAGAAATCTTGAACCAAGTTAAAAGCAAACTCTGAGCACTTAAACTTATATGTATATAAGTATTTTTAATATCCCCAATGCCAGAATAAATACTTTCTAGCCATGAGATTGGGTTCTTCCCCTTTTTCCTTTTTTTAATCAATTATGGGGCACAGTTGGATATTTGCTGAACTCAACGCAAAGTGCTTGGCCCACTGGGCTATAAAATTTCATGAATATGACAAGAAAATACTTTTAACTGCATCTTAATATGACTTTACTTTGGATTTAACCCAACGTCACAGGTGGATTTTGTGTGATCTTAATCATATCATTAAATATATATTTATTTAAGTAAAGATAACACTAAAGCTGCTTACGGTGAGGGAAAGGCAGAAATACTTTGAATATAAAAACCTGCAAATCTTAAAAGTAATGCA
Organism: Drosophila sucinea; assembly: GCA_018150745.1. NCBI lineage: Eukaryota > Metazoa > Arthropoda > Insecta > Diptera > Drosophilidae > Drosophila > Drosophila sucinea. The sequence continues at coordinate 104,774 of JAECWP010000154.1, read as the reverse complement.
GTATTCTTTGTGAGTCCAACGAATCGCTTCTCTAGTGTTCTATAAATACAAATAGTAAGTGCCTTAGGACAATGTTCTTATTAGAAAAGTGCACTTCTATCAATTGCTACTTTCGAGGTTTACTTTGAAATTGTGAACAACAATTTGTGGCATTATTATTTGCCATCATAACAACAAGAACAACAGCAATCGTTAGAAAAGTCTTTACAATAAATTATTGGCTCTTGGTATGTATTTTAGATCTATTTGATTGATTTTTTTTTATTCAGTATTCAGTAGAAATTATAATTAATAGTGAAAAATAAAACAAAGAAAGAAGTCATTCTAAATTTCATTCTCACAAGCAATTTTTAATTCGACTATGATTATAAGTACAGTGAAATCTAGCATAATGAACAACCCGATTTTCCAACTTTTCTTTGTGGTTTAACTTTTTTTGGATGTTCCTCAACCTTAACCTTTATAGAAAAATATGCAAAAACAAAAACTTGTATAGAAAACCACAAAAAAGATTTGATTTTTCCCCTCAAAATGTGTTTCCATTTGTCATTTAGTCCCGCGACATTATCTTATTCCTAAGGAAAAGTCAAGTGACAGATAGAAAAATATTTGCTTTTAAAAAAGATTCGATTTTAACAACATCTATAAAGTTTTATGTTTTTTTTTTCACGACTATTCATTTGATGTAATATAGTACGCAATAAAAATAATTATCTACGATTGCTCTTTAAAAATGAAAATTTTTACTACATTTCTCTAATATGCAAATTCAATATAACCTAATAAAATCCAAATTATTACGCTACAGATGATGAATAAATAGCTATAACTATATTCAATGACCTAATATTTATAGTTAAGCAATCTTATATTTCTTCGTTTGAGAATGTTTATCGTATTCTGTAAATTTTACAGTAAAAGTTTTAGAGAGCAACAAATTATTGGTTGCTCTTTAAAAATGTAGGAACTTAAAATACTTTAATGGTTTTGTTAACCCTAGTCACAGTTTAAATGTTGGGCAACCCTGGCCATCTATCGATCAAGAGATCATGACCTATCGATCAACATCAACAATCAACATTTGAATAAACTTTTCCCTTTTGCAATCAAAATGAAATCATTTTTTATTGCTTTAACAAAAAGCATTTAAAATGCAACGATTTAGTGATGCATTTCGGTGAGAATGTTTAATGAAAACTGCAACACTTACCTTGATTTAAAATTGTTGGACAAATGTCATGAAATATTTGTTGTCCTGGTGTTTTTTTTTTTTTTTTCTACATTCTTTTAAAAATTCAAATGTAATTTAACAATGAAAAGTGCTGAAGAGAAATATTTACACAAGCTGACATGATGCAGGTACACAAATTTTAAATGCCTGGACCGAGGAATAATATATTTTAAAATATTAAAAACTAACACCAACGGAGCAACTATTGTAGGAGTGCTTAGAAGCGACTGGGACAACCAACAAACAGGAGCAACAACTAGAGGGAGACCGATAAACGGTTGACTAAGAAAAACGATTGCGGCCAACACAGAAATAAGAGAAGAAAAGGAGTGAAATGAAGAATAGTAGCAGTAGACGGAGAAGAAGAAGCAAAAACATAAAACATAAAAAATAAAAAAAATATTTACAATGTTTATTGTTGTGCTTCGTAGAGCGCAAATACATTTCATATGCAAATATGAATTGTGATTCTATATGTATGCAGTTCTATGCCACATAAAGCATGCATAGATGGAATGTGTGTTGGAAGTGGGCCCGGCCCGTTGGAGGCAGAGTATTGGAGAAATGGGTCAATGGTTCAGTATAACAAAAAGTATAAAAAAGGACACACAATTTTTAAGTTTCTTGAACAGGTTTTCCATTTCATGATGGCGGCGACTTCTGGATTGGATTTTTGCTTTGACAACTTTTGCTAATTGCTGCTGAATGGCAGCAGTCGTCACACACACACACATCCTTCCATTTTCCTAGTCGATCCTTGTGTTAATTCTCAGCACGTGTTGAACTTCCTCCCACCTATCCCCCCCTTTCATGCCTTTCCTTCTGCCGCAGTCACAAGTTGTTAAAAACTAATCAATCTTTCAACTTGCCTAACGTTCTTCTTCCTCAGCCTTTGCTTTGACTGACTTTGACGTTTCAGTGTTTCTGTGTGTGTGAGTTGTTTCGGTTTTTCACGCCCCGCCCCTCTTCACACCCCACCGACGACACGTCACTTTTTTTGTATATAGGAAACCCTATTGGGTAGTTTGGCCTTAAATCAAATTCAGTTTGCTCCATAGATCCATACACAAGAGTTACTTTTCCGTAGAGATGACTCACCGCCGATGTCGTGAAAATCATGTTGAATAAAATACTTGAAAACCTTTGTATCCACTTGTTCTCAGTTAGTAACTTTTTTCTTAGAACTAGAAGAGTTTATCAATATTGGTAGTAACTTAAATTTGGATACATTAAGTAGAAAATCGAGTCAATTTTTAATACATTCAGTGAATGCAAGTGTCTTGATTGTATATCACTTGAACTTTCTCTTGATATTGGCTATGAATTGCTCTTGATATCATGTTCTGATGGCAGCCACATTGCTCATCTCTGCTATCAATTCTTCACTCCGAGGTGTCAGTTGTGTTTCATGCAATGTTGCTCCACGCAGCTTTTGCCATTGACACTTCACCAAGTATCACATGCTCACACACACACTTCTATACAGTGACAGGATCAGGATGCAAGTCACACTACTCCACCCCTTACCTATGAAACGAATCGATTTTTGCTGAACCAATTTGCGGTTTGGCGGAACTGAAGGTTAAATTCGTTTCGTGAAAGGTTTGCCTAATTGATGACATTGTCAACTTTCCATTGCAGCCAAATACAGTGGAGAAAGACATTTAATAAAACTACAACACAAATTTAATGGTCGTCTTTGGTATAGAAAATATAGTAGATGAAACACTTTAAGTTGTTAATTTAAAATGTGCATATATAAGGATGATTCCCAAATTTTGGTTTAATTGGATTAACAATTAAAAGCTGATATATCTGTTTTTATCAATGCATCTGCGTTCAAAAAAAAAAAAGAATGCAGTTGACTTTGGTTCAAGAAATTCAACTAAAGTTCTGAAAGCATGTGGAGATTTATATTAAAAGCTTTTAAACCATCCATTTATACTTAGAAAAGTCGAAAAAGGTCTGACTGAAACACAGTACTAAACAAACGATTAAATAAAATCGAGTGGATACTTAAAATATTAAAATAAGCAAAAAAAAAAAATTAAGAAAAACTGAACTAAATCTAATTATTGTTTTACTAAAATAATGTACACCACTTTTATAATTACGTTCAATTATAAACTGTAAAAAATTAAGAATTTAAATTTTAACTTCGTTGTAAAAGCTGTCTGAAGCTGAAGCAACAATATGAAAATAAAATGAATGAAAAAAAAAAAAAATATATTATTGTTTTGTTTACATTGTTTTGCTACATGAATTTAAAATTTTTGAAGATTTTTGATCCTCACAACTACGCAGCATTCAAGTGATTACAGAAAAGTTAGAATAATTATCGCTTTCGTTTTCATTTTCGTTTCTTGTAACTTCAATTTACATTGATTCTAAAGGGGTAACCCATTGTAGCATTTCACAGGACTCCCCTCAACTCAAGTTCCTTTACGTTATACTTGAACGGCCTCTAATCAGACTTGTTCTCGTTTTTTCAGTTTTTTTTATCAGTTTCAATTCGTTTGCCTTTTAGTCAGTGGAATGAAAAGTAATAGCCATTTCCTCAGAAATATATCTAAGTTACACCTCACAAATAATTATTTGTTAACCTCTAATATTACTAAACATTACTAAACAAATTCTGCACTAGTCCTTAATTTTAAAAAATTGTAAATTTGTGTTTCTTTCCACACTGATGACAAATGATTAAATGAAATCTGTTTGCGATTCCGAATGTGAGAATATTTTATGGTTGCCAAATAAATTCAATGTCAAATTTATGAACATGAATATAGTGATAAAATTAGATCAATTATGGCACAAAAAATACAAATAAATTCCTTAAGAATTGTGTACCTCAGCGGATCTATAAGCTGATAAAGTAAGCGAATAAATTTATTCGAACTAAAAAGCGAATTTAGATTCAAAAAGTAAAATTATTAATTTTGAACATCTTGCGAAATTGCTATTGATTTACGTTTGAAAACGATTCAGATTTGCCAAAATATCTTATTTAACTGATGTAGTATTAATTCCTGGATATTCTGAAATATCGATATGACTTAAAATGACTTAGTTTCGGAAAACTCATCTTAAAGAGAAGAACCATTTAAGAATGATACAAAACCAAGATATCAAGTAATTGCGTTAAGTTTACATTAAGTTTGCCTTGTGTCAGCAGCAACAACAACAACAACCAGCATCTCCCGTATTGCAGTAGTTACAAAATGAAGTTCTTGTAATTGGAATAAGGGCGAAGTCACAGCAAGTCAGGTCAAAAGGAAGTGAAAAGAGAAAGGAGAATCCAGTAGCCAGAGATCCAGCCAGATAGCCATGGCAGCGATTCTAATTAAATTCGCTCTCGCACTTTCATTTAAGCAAATTTACAACTCGGTGGTAGGCGTGGTCGGCGGTATAAGTCGGTGTGGGCGACGACTTCTTCGTCTGCTCTGCTCTGTTCTGTTCGACTGAGTCTATGGGGCAAAAGTTGAAGGCAACATTAATTGCGAATCCGCAGAGCCCACAGAGGGAGCAAGCCGCCACCGTTCTCGTGGTCGCCTTGTCAACGCTGCAGTTGTTCTCTCTCGCTCTCGACACTCAACTAGGCGCGCATCCTTGACCCGTTTTCCGTTGTACTTTCCTTTCTGTTTCTGTTCTGTTTCTTTACATTCGTCTTTTTGTTTTTTTTTTTTTTTGTTGCAATGCCGCAATATTAAAATGGTTTTCCTCTTGCTTCATTTCATTGCATTTCATGAACAATTTAAGCCAATTGTGAGCCACCAGGAGGAATACACACAGAGAGAGAGAGAGAGAGAGGGAGAGAGAGTGTGTGCCTTAGTGCCCCGCATCAATGTGCAGAGTGTCCTTGCACAAGGGTTTTATAAATTAATTTCGAAAAACAGTTTAGAGTAGCAGAACAAAAAAGAAATTGCCAACTGCGGCCTTCAAGTGTTGCTAAACTAAGTGTATGACTTCAAGTTTAGCATAAATAAAATTGCTTAAATGGAAAAACTTTAAAGAAAAATGTGTTTGGTGGCAGCCACAAAAATGCTTAATGACGCAGCTGCAGCAAAATTATTCAAAGCACTTAATACTAGAAACATTTTCCATTTAACAATTTATTTCAAACTAAGTTTCTGAATTGATCTTGATCTGATTGCGAACATAATTATATCTAACCTTGCGGTAGTTGCTTGGAAGTTTCTATAATAATAATTTTACTATGTATTAGTTTTTATCAATTTAACTTTAAATTGAAATCAAGAAAAATAATGTAAACACAACCAAAACGCCAAAGTAATAATATAAGTAAAATTATTGACATTTTTTCCCTAAAAATAATAATATTCTACTAAAGTAAATATATGAAAATATTTCGAAACTTATTTCCAATTTGTGGAATTATAAAATTGATAATAATAATAATTTTTTTATGGTTACTCTGCATTTGTTAATCCAACAAGGTAAATTATAAAAAGATTAGCGATCAGTGACGCCAAAGAAATTATCAATTTCAAATTTCTAGTAACAAAAATCCATAAGGAAATGGCATTACTTTTATATTTATTTTAAACAACATTTCTGATTACGAAATTTTGGGTCCGTCATTTTGGATCCGCAAATTTGGATCCGCCATTTTTGAGCCGCCATTTTGAGTCCGCCATTTTTAATCTGCAATTTTGGACTCGCCATTTTGGTTCCGACATTTTGGCTCCGACATTTTGGTTTTGTATTATACGGATTTTGCTAGGAACTTCCTTTACCTTATAATTTAATATATATTTGGTTCTGAACGAATGGAGTTTGGAGCATCATCTGTATAATTATAATTATTAACTTGAAATCTCATCTAATAGCGCGTAAGAATATGAAATGTTAATCTAAGTTAAGCATATCGATATGTAGTGTAATATTGTCATCCCCAATGTAATGTCATACTGGCATACCTAATCGGGTATCGATCTGCAAGGTCACACTGTCAATCATATATCGAATATCGATATAAGACTCGATCTCACGGTGAGCTTGACAGCAAGCTCGACTCAACCCTTTTTCCGGTCTGTTCTTTTCTTTCCGTTTCCGTCACTGTGCACAGTTCTCAACCCCCAAATTGCCAAATAATAAATCGGCGGGATCGCCTTTAACAGTCATACTAGGCAGTTAATTCTTTGTCAATATTCTTTCGACTTGCATTTGTCACAAACCATTAGAAACTCCAATATATGTGTAAAGATGATTGTTTAACAATTATTTTAAAAGCAAGATTGTTAACATTCATCATTCAATGTGAATTTTGGATGCAACCTTGTTTTTTGACCTTAAAAATATTCACAATTCTAAAATTCCAATTCAATTAAATTGTTCCATTTGAATACAGTTATAAAACGTGAACTTTAATATTGTAAAAGTTAGTTTCTGTCAGAGCGCGAAACCTTCAAAGTTAGTTCCAACTGAAGTTAGCGAAATTCGATAGAATTGAACGATGCGAAACATATGCGAATTTTTAATTAAATTTTCGCATTGCCTGACGAAAACTTACCACGAAATCTTATTTACACGGCAGCCGCAGTTTAATGTGTGGCATACATTTGCGGCACCCATGCGGCAGCCTTTTTATTTACGACTTCAATAACGTGAAACGCGATGCCTACACTCGCTCGTGTGGTGGGGCAGGACTCCCCTCTTCCCACCAACAGTCACTCCCACTCTTATTCAAACTCCGACTGTGACTCTGGCAAAGAAACTGGTCTTTATTAGATAGGTGAAGAGGGGAAGCGGGTGGGGGGGGGCTCCAAAAAGTTATTAAAATGTGCCAGCTTTGAGTTGGCCCCCAGTCTCTAGGCCGTTTTTCTGCGCCTTTTCGTTGCGCCTGTCTGGCACTTATTTATTGTTGAATCCCTCTCGCGACAGGTGGTTGCCACGCGCGGCAAGTGTTGGGAGGGTCTCGTTGCATAACTTCATAAATAGGCCATGAAGTGCCAAGGACTAGAAAAGAAATAAATGATAACAAGATGAGACTGTCATTTCTGAAGATAATAAAAATATGAGGCGACAATTCGAAATTCCTCGTGTGATCAAAAGGTAAAGAAAATTGCCAAAGAAGGCGTGAGTAAATCGTAAAAATTCTGCTTAAACCAAAATACTTCGGAAGAAGGGCTGACAATCTTTATAACGTTATAAGATCAAGAATTTAAGTGGCATCTGAATTGCCTTTGAATCGGCTTTCGGGTAAACCATAAACATTATTTGAATAATTGGAAAAGAAAATTGGATTTGAAGTCTGTATAATAAATAAATTCTCTTAGTATTTATTTAATTAAAAAGTATGTTAATACGTTAAGAGACTATTTAGTTAAGAATAAGTTAAAACCAAGTAGTATAATACTTATCCAATAAATTGACGTGTATTGTATCAATCGCTTTTACTCCTGAAATTTAAGATTTAGATTTGTGTTTGTTGGTAGAAAGACGGTCGAGGGTAAAAAGCCGAAAAAAACGGTAACAGACCTAAAATATATATTCTATAAATTTGAAATAAAGTCTTCTTTGGGCATTCCTGATACACAATATCATAGTTAAGAGGGATAAACGAGAAAACTTGAGTTCCAAAAATAATAGGAATTGGTAGACCAAAATATTTTTGTCGCACTTGAGTTAAGGACAAGAAAAACTCTATGTCTCAACTTAAGCAATAGAAAAACTGTACTCCAAAACAACACTAAATTGTGGATAATTATTTAGGCAATATTATAGCATTTTCCAATGGAAACTTGCAGGCAATTGCAATCGTCTATACCTATCAGGAATAAATGCGGATATTAAAGATATTAAGGGTATTAAATCAGCGTCAAATATAGGACGACAATTAGCAACCTTTCCATTTAACACTCAACTCGTTTATTCTGGCCAGTTCAGAACTTGAGCACATATTTAATAAACTATAGAAGAAATCTTTTGAAATGCTTTTTGACATCTGCTATTATTTCTGCTTGGATTTTCAAGTAAACGTTCCAACTCTCAATTAGACGCAAAGCCTATATGATTCAGATTCCAAATACTGGTAGAAAAACATCCTCTAGGCTGACCATAAATCAAGGCAAAACGAAAGAAAGTCTTAAACCAAATTGCAAAACGTTTTAAAGAATGCAATTGCCATTGCTGCACCTGGCACCATCTTTGACCTCTGCCCTTCCCATCCCTACCCCCAACCCCTTGACTGGCAGAAAAAGTTATTTGCCCAGCACTTGCAGCTAACACAAAAATAACACACATACACACAAATACACACACACACACACACACACGGGCACACACTCATACAGTGCCATTGAAGTTGGCTTTTTCAATTGGCAAGCAAAACTTTTGCCTCAAGTTCTATTCTTTTGTTGACAATTTTTTGGCCAACATAGAGAGAGAATATACGTATATCCACAGATATATATGGGCGATATATATATCTATCTATGTTTGTTGAAATTTGTTTATATACATATATGTATATAAAAATAAAGTAAGTAAGTCGCCGGGCCGACTTGGATATACCATGCATTAGGTGAAGAGATATATATTAAATTTCTTTTAAATGCTATCTCGCTCACTCTTATGTGAAAACGGGCTCTATAGCACCCCCCGACCAAATCGGTGATTTCCAGCATATGCTATCTCGCTCTTTTTCGCGTGCATCTGCCTTGCACCGCTATGAGTGAGAAACGTTTCTATGTATAACTCAGTCATTTTTATTCCGATTCTTGTGATATTTGGTGAAATGATAAATATACGTGACATGTATTAGTGTGCCAAATTTAATTTCGATACGATAAATATTTCGGGTGAAAATCGAATTTTTCGAATTTCGGGGGCGGAAGGGGCGGGCAAAATTTGAAACAAACTTGGTCTGCGTGCATACTGCACGCATCTAATGTCCAAATCCGATAGCTCTATATTTTATAGTTCCCGAGATATGGGGGCTCAAAATATTGTTTTTCGAATAGCGTGGGCGGAAGGGGGCGTGGCAAAAAAAAAAGATAAACTTGATCAGCGTACACTCCAAACGAGTCTACATGCCAAATTTGGTAGCTCTAGCTTGTATAGTTGCTGAGATCTAGGCACTCTATCGGACGGACGGACGGACGGACGGACGGACAGACAGACGGACATGTCTCAATCGACTCGGCTATTGATACTGATCAAGAATATATATACTTTATAGGGTCGGAAAAGCTTCCTTCTCCCTGTTACATACATTTTGGCGACTTTAATATACCATTTCATTCTATGAATGCATGGTATAATTATTCTTATTTTCCACAGATCCGGAGAGACCGAATGCGAGAATTAAAATAAACATTTCACAATTCGTGTAAAATCTAAACTTTATCGAGAGAGAATGGGAAAGGGAGGAGGTAGGGGAGGGGAGGGACTCTTGGTGCGTATTGCAAAAGAATTTGAATATTTATAAAGATTTTTGTATTTTGGCAGCAAAAACTAGAAGTGACTTTTCTTCATTGAAAAATTGTTTATTTGCCCGAGTCGAGAATTTCCCAAAAAGATCCTCAACAAAACGCAACGGGAGTCGCCTCACTTGGTGGGGAGGCAGGGAAGGGGTTTGCTGGAGGTCGGTCTTGTCTAGGAGCCATAACAAAAGTTTTTGCCTAAGTCATGCAAATGCAACTTTGAAGTTGTATTAAAAAGTTGGCAGCATTATGCGTCCATGCGTTGCAAGTCTGTTTAAAATTATTTAAACACTTTCCACAATGCGTTGCAACACCATTTCATACCTCGCCAAAAGTGTTTTCTCCCCTCATTCAGAGAAATGCATTGCACTTTTGTTTTTCTTCCTTTTTTGGTAAGGCAACAAACCAAGTTAAATTAATAAAATTGGTTTGTTATTCATATAATAAGCAACTTGAAATATCCGAACTTAATATTTGAATTTAAACTAAACAACTAAACTAATAATACAACTTAAATCTTGCTTCGCTGGTTTAAGAACTGCGAATAAAAATATTAAATCCTTTCGATCGTATTTTTAATCGCAGTTTCCAAATAATTAGAACCTTTTTAAAAGCTTCTTTTGAGTCTAATTCCGTTTCATTTCTATTTGAAATTCTAAAAAACTATTTTCTTTTAAGCAGATAATTTAAAATTTGGGTAAATTGTTTACAAAATTAAACATTCGATACTTTTACTTGAATTTCATAAATTAAACTCAAATATACAAAAAAATGGACTTTGGTTTAAAAAACAGCTTTGCCACATTTTAAGATTCTCAAAAAAAAGTGAATGACCTCCAAAGTTGCCCTACAGGAGCAACAAGCGACTCTGTAAATAGTCTTTAAGTATTTCTTAGGGGCTTCAAACATAAATCTAATGATATTAGATCTCATAAATTCCATTATGTTATATTTCATCAAATACATAGAATCGATGTGGTTTAAATAACATACTTGTAAAAGAATTAGAAGAACTGAAATTTTTGTCTAATATCTATCATCGTATCTAGAAATATTTAACTTCGTTGTAAAATCTGTCTGAAGCTGAAGCAACAATATGAAAAATAAATTGAATAAAAAAAATCTAGAAATATGTCAATTAAAACAAATAGAAATCAATTGACGATTCAAATTTACATAAATTTGTTCCCTTTGATATCGATGCAATTCAAATGAACAGATGAAATATTTACAGGTGTGTTTATTGTTATATACAAATTCGATTGCTCCTCTAATCAATCAAGTTTTTTGGAAAATATTGAAAAATGTCAGTTATATATGTACATATTGTATATAAAACAGTATTTAGTACGAGTATCTCAAAACTAACTAACGAATATGCAGGACTTTCAATTAAAATAAAGTAAAGCCCAAGCTAAACTGCAAAATAGACGCCTTGCATCAACAAACAAACGAACAAACAGACAAACAAGGCGCGTCAAAAAGCAACAAATGCGTTTAATGAAACATGCAAGAGCCCTGAGCCAAAAAGAGGGGAGAATCAAAGGCTGCCCCAGAGGTTGTTGTTGGGGGATGGTGACGAGGCCGAGTCAACCTAGTTGCCGGCAAAGGAAAAAAAAAAAGACAAAAATTCAAAGACCGGGTTAATGACGAACGTAACGAACTTTTTATACACTAAGTAAATCGATTTATTCATCGGAAACTTCTTAAGTGCGATCTCAATTCCTAAAAGGAGCAGAAGCTATGAGAATCCGGACAAAGGAACGCAAATGACTGACGCACAAGCAAGTCGTGATCTTGACTTTCTCGTCGCTCAATATCGTTACTCATGCACAGCTTTAAAGTATGCAATACTTTTTTTTTAGTTTTCTCTCCTTTAAATCAATGTACCCTTTCGATAGAGTAGTATTTAAAGCGAAAGAGAAAAATAGAAAATAAAAAATAGAAAGAGGAAACTGGGCATAAAATGCAGAAAAATCAAAAACCAACAAACAGCAAGCGCAAATATTTGTCAACTGTAATGAACATTTCATATTTTCATCTCACACAGAGTCACACACATTCGCTATCTCTCTCTCTTTCTCTGGAACACTCTATCCCTCTCCCGTTTTTCAGCCCATTTTCTTTTCAAAGTCCAGGACTCAATGAGCGAAAGATCCCCAACATAAATAGAAATGTAACACAACACATGTTGATGCCCCGCAGGCATCCTTCCCGCTTCTCTCAATCTCTGTGTGTGCCTTCTTCTCAGTCAAAACGCACCCACGTGTGTCTACACACACACACACATTCGCACACCCAACACGTGTGTGCATCTGTATGTGAGCTGTTATCACTTAACAACACAAATCGGTGCGAAATACATAGCCAGATTCTAATTTATTTTCAATTTAAAAAAGGTAAATGTGCCAGCCAGAAGCAGCAGTCAGCAGAATTGGTAACGGATGATGGCGAAAGGTGAGTGCTGGAGCAAGGGGAGAGGCGTTTTGAAGGTGGCAGACCAACAGCCAACAAGCAATTGCCCTGAAGCAAACTATTTGAACGCAAAAATTGTTTGCCAGCATCGACGGGCTGACGAAGGGGGGGAGACAACAAATGAAACAGGACGAAAAAAAAAAAAAAACAGAGTTGTGACACAAAGCAAATGTTTGTGTGAAAAGCGGAGGCTTTCAGCAAATAGTCACCGACAGATGTGAGACGGGGAGCGGTGTCAGCTTAGATCAGGCAGGTCGCTTTTGTATTGGGAGCAGAGCGAAGTGTTAAATCGCTTTGCCATTTTCACCCCGTTAATGTTGAAACAAAGCTTTGCTACCGTTACCTAACCGTAACGAGTTAAACTGTATTTTTCGAAATGAATTTGCTTTCAGCACTTGTTTAACAGAAAGAGGAAACAATTTACACAGTTTATATAAAATAGAAAAGCATTTTTTTTTTTTGCTTAATCATGAAGATTTATTCTGGTTATGCATGGAAAATTAAAACGTTCTTGAGTCTCAATTATTAGAGGTTTTTCCTCAATTAGCAGAGATAAAGTAGGGAAAGGACGATAAACTGTAAGAGAAGCATCGAGAGAAGCCTTTCAGACGATTTATTGTGTCTCATATTAAAGTAAAACAAGGCTGAAATGAAGCGATTCTTATAAAACTTTGCAAATCAATGATCAGAAAATGAAATCAAATTTATAAACTAATCAATGTCATAGTAGTTAATTTCAGGGACCGAAAATAATAATTATTTTCACATTTTTTTCAGTTTTCTGGCTGCTTAATTAATTTTAAAAGAAATACGAGGAGACCGAAGTTTATTAATCCAAAGTGAAAATAAATCCTTACATGTTAGGCGAATGAAAATTACAAGAATTACAAATGTAATATAAGTAAAAAAATTCAATTGTTATTTTTAAGAATTATTCTATTAAAAAACAAAAGTTTTAGAATTTATTTGAATAAGAAATAAAATTTATTTACTTATGAAATATTTGAAAAATCAGAAAAAAAAACCAATTCTTGTCGCTTGAAATGGTCCAAATGACAACTTAAGAATTATTAGTAAATTTTAAAAATATAATTAATAGCTGTTGCGGTTCGTGGTTGATAAAGCATGGATTTTATTTGCAATTGAATTTATTTTAAAACTCTTTGTGATGATCTTTGCGATTGCTTTCACTTCTAAGTTGCATGTTGGCAAAAATCTTGACTAATCTTTGACTTTCACATCAAGTCATAAGCCATTTACATTATTTTACATTCACTTTTCATCAAGGTTTCTTTTTTTTTTTTTGGTGTTTTAAGTTTATGTTTTATTTTATACACAACTCACGTATTTCACCTGCCACTTTTTGCCGTCCGCAGCCGTCGGTTTCCAAATGTTCTCAAACAATTTTAAAGCCAGGGACAAAAAAGAAAAAAAAAAAAGAAAGGAAAAACACTGACAGACGACGACGTCGGCGGCGACAACAACAGCGACCTCAACACGCAGCTTGCTTATCAGAGCAAAAACAGCTGCGACCACCCACACACAGACACACACACACACACAGAGAGAGAGAAACCCACACAGTGACACATACGCGACTCTGTGTTACAATTTCTATTGCATAAGCCAAGGCGCTAGCGACTCAAAAATGCCAAGAGCCATTTTATTATTATGTGCAAAGTTTTTCAAGCGCAACACGAAGGAAAAAGAAAAAACAAGAACAAAATATAAAAACAAATTCTAAGAGAAACTGAAAATACGTTCATTTATAATGAAGAGAAAGGGGGTAAGAGTAGGAGAGAGGTGTGGGGTGAAGGGTTGGGGGAGACAGCGAACGAGAGAGTGACAACGACACTTGATGCATGATGACAGCAGCAGGGTAATAATGACAACGGCGATGACTGCAATGGAGCAGACAACGCAATGAGTGAGAGAAGACGAAGCATTTCAAGCATTTTCCATGCAAATGCGAGCAAGATAAAAATAAGAAAGCCAAAGACCGAGAGAGAACACCAAAAATGCAGGTGATGCAATAAGCTAGAGTCCAACAACAACAACAATGATGATGATGAAGGTAAGGCGGAGTAGTAGGTGGCAGGAGGCAGCAGCTGCTGTTGTTTCGACTATTTCTGCGACTGCCTCAACCCGTATTAAACCCAATGATCCATGACAAAATCAATGAGATACACAGAACAAAAAACTCAAAATCCTAAAAAGGGACAACTTTTTCCCAGACAATAGGAAAGTTTTGCCGTTCAAGAATCCAACATATCAGATAAGACCTGACAAAATTACCAAAATGCTGGCTCCATATGCTCCACACTATACTACTCGAAAGTGAAATAATTAATTACACTTAAGGTTTGATTTTTCTCGTTATAAAATAAATTTGCGAGCTAGTAGTGATCATAACATCAACCAAATGGTAGCAGAAAAAAATAATTAAACACTTGTAGGAGGCAACTTTTTAAGAACTGCCAAATGCACGGTCACACTATTGTTTACACACACAGAAAAGTTTGCAAAAAAGGTGAATGGTCATACCATCACTATCTAATTAATTTCAACCCATATTGATATGAGTTTTTTTAAACTGTTCGGATTAAAATGATTTTACCTTACGACAGAGTGTCCTTGAAAAATATAGGTAAATGGAAGGCTTTCAAAACTGTTTAACAAATTTCAAATGCTTCAAGGTATCAGTTGACAAGAAATCTAAGCTTTTTTAAAAAAAAACGAAGTGATTCTCTGGAATCAAATTGATTAAGGTCGAGGTTCCTGAATCTTTATTGAATATTTATTCATAATTTCGCTGAGCAGTTGGTATTTTGTGCTCTAAAAGTAAGAAACAATGATAGGAAAACTAAAGAAAATTACAAATATATATCAAATACATAAAATAATCTTATATAGAATTGTCAAATAGTTTTCAAAAGAATTATTATTATTCCATTTAAAGTCAAAAGTAATAAATAATTTTTATTCGGGAAAAAAATTGTAAGTAAAATGATTATTTTTGAGTTATATTTCATAGTAAGTAGCTTAAAATATAAAATATTTGATAACTAGTGTATTAGGTTGTTCTAATTTCATTCGTAATTTTGTGT
This sequence comes from Drosophila sucinea, assembly GCA_018150745.1. Classification (NCBI taxonomy): domain Eukaryota; kingdom Metazoa; phylum Arthropoda; class Insecta; order Diptera; family Drosophilidae; genus Drosophila; species Drosophila sucinea. The sequence goes on along the minus strand of JAECWP010000154.1, from coordinate 89,514 downwards.
ATCTGTGTGTGTGTGTGTAAATAGTTTACTAAAAGTTTCCTCAATTTAGGTGAAAGTGAGCAGCAAGCAGCAGCAGCAGCAGGTGCAAAAGTTTTTGCCATTGCATTCAAAGATATATTGTGAAATTCCTAGACCGCAGCGTATTGATGGATTGTTATCGCCGCTTAGGCAAAAATGCAAAACCATGTAGGCAAAGTCGGTCGGAAGTCTTTTTAACTTTCGAAAACTATTGGACACAACTATTAAGGCCAAGTTGAAGTTGAAGTGGAAGAAGATGAACAAAACATAAAGTTTTCCCATGCAGCAACGCCAGAGCCAGGCTAAGCAAATTTAGATTGATCTAAAGGAGAAGCTGGCTTATTAATTTGCAGTAGCAGCAACAACAACAACAACTACAGCAACTACTACCAACTATCGAGGCGGCATCTGCAAGGGAAAGTTTAAATGGCGTTGAGATGGCGCGGCGGGTAAAGTTTTCGTCAGCTAAAACGTTTTGCACCTTGTCAGAGACCAGCAGTACAAGGCATGGTGAAACGGAGACAGACACGCGCACACACACACACACTCAAACACTCACACACACAGCTTCACTTCAATCACTTTAATTGAAACACGAAGTCTACGCATTTATCTACATCAGCTGCAAATATTACTTTTTTTTTTTTGGGGCCAAGCCTCTTCCTGTGAAGAAGATAATGATGAAGCTGCCACACACCCTCCCCACCTGCCTCTGTCTACCTACACACCTCTCTCCCTTTTCTCTTTTGCTTTCACATCCTTCCACTCTGTGAGAGTTGCGTGAAAAGACTTCAATTAGGCGAATTGTGAGAAGGCAACCAAAGAAAAAAAAAAGAATTTTCCAAATTTTTTTCTATATTTCTGGTTACAGTCAGGAAATTGACAAAAAGAAAGCATTCTGGCTGTTACCTGGCTAAAAGCCTACCACAGACAACCTTCCATCTACTCTCTCTCTCTTCAAAAGGTTGCAGATTCAACAAGTTCCAAGTACAGACTGACATGTGATGAATCTGAAAGGGAATCGATTGCCGAAATGAAATGAGGAAAGATAATGAAAATAGATAAAAATTTTAAGAGGCTCAGTGTACGTTTGCACTGTTAGTCCTTTTGCGTGTTCAACGCACTTTCGCAAGGCAACTTGTAGTAAGGAGTTGTTGTGAAATTTCAATCGCCATTGGGCTAACGTTTTTCAAGCGTAAATGAAACAAACGTTGGTTTAGGGAATTTTCCGAGTCAAAAACTAAATCTGCATTCAACAATCTAAAAAGTCTTCTTCAACAATGGCATAAAACTCTGAAAAGATGACAGTTTTGCATTGAAAGTGTTAACTGTTTCGACAGATGCTGTGATTCGAATTATTTCAACGATTTTCAGAATTAATGCGATTGCTGATATTGAAGGCATAATGTTTTATAATTTCTATTTTGTATATGTTTATCGATATTTCATAAGCTAGTGGTCTTTGCCCTGATTTTCCTTCCGATTTCCAAACGGTGTGTAATTTTTTGTCACTAATTTGTAGAATTTTTGAACGGTTTTAAAGATTTCGTCTTGATTTATGCACTTTTACCCATGCGAAAATATTCTCCTGATTTAAATGGGTATTGAATAAATCGGTTAATATGTTTTTCAGATAAAAAGTTTGTGATTTCCTCTATCTCAGCAGCTCCAAGAAGAGAACCTTCGATAAATTGTTGATGAGTTGTAATTGTTTCACTCAAACCCTGTGCAGTTCTCTTCCATGTAGCTTCAATTGACACTTTTTCTAGCCATTCGCATAGAAAAAAATCCAATTCAATCTAAAACATTCTTTGCATAGCGACTTGAAAATCAAATAAACCTTAGCTAATTGTGTTTGTAATCAACTAAATGACAGACATTTGCCTTTTTACGAGAAATGATTCGACCCAAATACAAATACTACAAAATGCTCCCTCTCCTCCACTGTTGGACCGGTGTACATAACCTCACTTAACCTGAAACGTCTGGCAACATTTTTGCTACGGACGACCGTGTAATTAATGAGGTTGAAAAAAACAAAAAAAAGAAAACAAAAAATTTACATCCCACAGCAAAGTCAACAAAACAAAGAAAAGTTTTCCCAACCATGATGACGGTGTAGGGCTTTGAGGACGCCACCACCGCCATCAACTGTGGCTATCATCGCGTAGCTAGCTTTGTCATCATTTCATTACCGTGCAGAAACTTGGAAGCTATTGCTTGCCTTCCCTCTTCATCGTTTCGTATTCTTTTTTTTTTTTTTTGCTTTGATAATTTGTCTTCCAGGTGCGCCTTGAAATTTGTCAACAATTTGGCCAAAAACGAAACTTGTGATTCTTTCTTTCTCTTGGCCCTGGGACTCACACACACACAAACATAAGCAACAAAGTGGCATCTATTAGTGATAAAAATAGTCCCCAGAAGGAGCAGCAGAACAAATGAGCCAGCAGCTGTCTGATGACTCAGCAGCTGCTCTCGGGAGTCCGTCTAATGGGCTGCAGGACCGCCACCAACATCGAGAAGATGCTAGAAGCAAACCTTCTAAGAAATAAAATTCTATAAAAATTATTGGCATTTTAAATCAGAATTTCGTGAAACATTTTCAAGAGGGAACATTTTCGTTTGATTGGCCAGAGTGTGGCCAGAGAGTTTTTTGTTGTGTTGACAAAGCATTGAAAATTTTACCCGTAATAACCAAAATTTATGGCCACCACCATTAAGACAAGGCCACCGTTGCCCCAGGCCAGGTTCGAACCCCCTCACTCTTTCTCCCTCTCTCTTCAGTTGCCCCGTTGGCATTGGCAACATTAAATTATGACTTAAATCATTTGGCGGTCATAAATGGCAATGGTGTGGGTTTTTTTTTTTTTTTTGTATAGGCCAGGGCAAAGGATTTGCTAGCCTAATAAACTAAACTGTGGCAGGCAGCCTCATTGTGCCCCAAGGCCCCCAGTCTGCCCCTGCCCCAGCGACTTCAGTCGGTTTGACAGGGATAAAATCGTGGCAAAGATTGACAGCGGGCGGTGGCGCCATTCGAGTTGTCCAAATTGTTGCTGAATTTAATTTAATTGATAGCAAGAGTTTGGTAGAATTGATATGTACTCTTAGTTTAGTTTAACTTGTCTCGGTTAAAGTACATCTTGAGCATTTATGGGCTCCAGATGGAACATCATTTAATTCGGCACTTTCCAGGTGAAAAAATATAATAAGAACGTGGAACACTTGACACCTTTATTGTGGCAATAGATCCATTAAATAATTTACACAATTATTCAACTCTAAATTAAAGAAACATATTCTTACTGAACTTTGCAAAAGTAGATATTTGCAATTCAATTTAATATTATTATTTTTGTGCCAGTTAAATGCAAATTTCGCGCTGCGCTGAATAACATAATAGAAAATAATAACTAAGCCTCTAATACAAATTGCTATCCATGTAAAATAGATTATATCGAAATGGGAATTTAATTAAACCAACTGCTTAAATTGATAGACACCAGCAAAAATAACAACAAAAAAATAGAAATATCTACCTACATTTATATGCTTGTGTTATATAAACATTTTTATTGTATTGGTGGAATTAAAAAAAAGGAAAATTATTTAAATAAGCCAACAACAAGTGACTGTCTGACATATGCAAATTGCGGTTAGTAAATTATGAAATCTCATTAAAAATTTAATTAAACTAGAAATGTGAACAATTATTCTGTAATTTTTAATAGGTCACATGGATTTTGAATTAAACAAACAATATCACAATAAAATTATGGTTGTTTAAGGGGCCAAAGAACGTATCTTTATACATTGTTTATAGAAATAGAGCCTACTTTTAAGAATACATAATGCGTTGATAGAAATAGATAGAAATATAAATCTAATATCAAAAATGATGGTGAATTCTTTTAAAGGATATCGAATAAACCGATTTATCATGCAGATTTCAAACGAAGAAAAAATATAAAATTTGTATTTCGACAAATGGTGTCTACAATTTCATGTTTGACAAATTTTTTGTTTAGGAGAAATTGTCAAATTGTCAACACTAAGAAATATATCTAAAACAATTGCGTAAAAATTTAGATATGATTGGTTGAGCCTTTCTGCGACATCGAAATAAGCGACTTTGAAACCATGAGAGATTCGCACAGGCTCCCTGGTTACTCTGTCATACATAGATACCTAGAAATTACCTCAAACAAGTCTTTACAACCATGAAAATTATCTGGTACTATATTTTCTAGAACAATTTAGGAGACTAAAGCGAAGTCAGATACAAAAGCCTGAAAGTATTTCATCACTGTGAGCATTTTATAAAACCTACAAATAGAAATAAATTTAAAAAAAAAACGTTTCACAAGTAGGCAGTATTCTTTAGACGTGACCTAACAAATTCAAGTATACCTCGTATTGAAAGATTTGGAAAAATTGTTTAAATGGGCAATTAAATGTGAGAAACTACTTTATGGTCCAAATTTGGTTGAAATTTGCAAAAATCGATTCAAAAATGAATTCTCGTCAAGCAGCTCGGTTTTTTTAATATATTTTTGTGGATTTACATTTAATTTAAAGATCCATATGATATATTTTCTATTTAAACTATGACGTTTTGGATTAGTCCCTTAAAAATGTTTCAATTTTGGCCTTGAACTGAGTGATATTTAAGGCATAATCTATTTTGCGAGCAATCTCCTTTCAATGAAAATTGAATCAATCAAATCACTTTGCATTGGAATTGCCAATCAATAAACCAACAATAAAACATTTTCAGCAAGTGCAATTTATCACTGCTAAGGAGATGTTATCCCCCCCTGCCCCTGCCCCTCCCTCACCCATCATACGCAATGCCATCTCGTCGCACCAATATCAATTTCAGTCTTTGAACAAGTGTTGCCTGCTGGCTCATTTTTAATGCGCGACGACAGCGTGCCTGCATAATTATGCATGATCCGCGGGCGACTCCCGACCTCGAACCACCTCCGAAAAAAAAAACATCGTTCACCCGGTTTGTCCACATCCCACGCCACCCCCAATCCTCAGCCGCATTTAAGCCACCAATCAGCGTCAGAGGCAGCAAAGTCTGGCTCCAGTTGCCCCGCCTGGCTAATGCCAACACGGATGATGCCTGTTTTGAATTTTGAAAAAGTACGTGAATCAGTCCCCAAGCCCAAGCCGAAGCCTCCCCCCCAAACCCCAGACTGCATTGACTCGGTCTCGGAACTGCACCAAAGTATGGCAATCATTTTTGCTTTAAGGCGCGTTGAGCTTCTCCACCGGAATGACCAACATTTTCAATTACAACAAAGGAATGCCGGTCATTATTTATTATGCCGACCGCATGGCCTCCAGTCCAGAGACCGAAGTCTATAGACTGCCACAGTTGGTTCAGGAGAAAGGAGCATTTCTTCCTTAGCTCCTGGGATTTCCTCCAGCGTCATCTCTTCGTCTTGTTCGCCAACCATAGAGATGGTGAGCATTTTATTTCATTTCATTTTCTGCGTTTCAAGTTAAGCCTTCCACGACTGTCCTTTAGTCCTGCCTGCTTGAGTTCGGTGGAGTAGTTCGGGGTAATAGGGTGTTCGCCCATTCATCTAATATTCATGAAGAACACACACACTTACGTATACATTTTGCAGTCACTGTCTGTGCTTCGTCATTTTTCACAAACACCCAGCCAGCCAGCCAGCCATCCGACAGCGTGTACTTGTTGTTCTCGTTTTCTTTTTCGAAAAGCCGCTTTTCATAATTTTCTGTTTATAAGACGTGCAAGCAAGCTGCATACACTGGAAATTAATTTGCATATAGTTTGGAATGCCACTAGATGAGGCAACACTTCAAACGGAGTCTTCGTTTTCGTTCAATATGAAGTTCATCCTATGCATGTTGGATTAGTATTCAAAGGATTATATTGCTCCGATTCGGCTGCTGCACAGATATGAATATGATAAGAAACTAAATAAAAGGATTCATATTGCAGTTGAAAAACACAAAGTGCTACTTGAAAGTTATCACACAATCGCGGCACCCATCTTGAAGATACATTATTCTCCTGCAATCTCCTGTAATTCACGATTCATGAGATCGTCTCCGATTTTAATTTTCCTTTTAAATTAAAGACTATAAATTTTTTTTAATCGAAGTAAAATCGTAATTTTCAATTCAATTTATTGGATCTATTTGTTATAATATTGGTATGCTTATAAAATATAATTACTTTAGAGTTCAGGGCTAATGATCTTTTCTGCTATGTTACATGTTGGGTATATATTATTACATTTTATTATTATTATTACATCCGGTTTGTACATCCAATTTCTGTTTCTTTTCACTTTCTAGAAAGAACAAAAAGAATTTCAATAAAAAACGACAAATCAGAGTGTGAAATTCCGAGTTAAATTCCATTTCATTTGCTATTCAAAACTATCATAATTCTCAATGATTTCTTGCAGTGTATAGCGGCCTGTCAGCATTATGTGTTTATGAAATTTTTCGCTGCATATTTTTGTGTATATATTGTATTACGCTTTGCTTAATTTTGCAACGCCGAGGCAAAACTCTCATAAATCAAACACAGGCGCCTTGCCTTAACGCTCCCTTCAATCCTTCGTTTACCAGCCAGCATCGTTATCATCACTACGAGCCTTCGGTTGTATGTGGGGCTGTAGATGTAGAGTAAGTTTGCCAAAAAGTGCGAAGTTCATTGGCTCTTGGGCTGAAAATTTTAATTGCATTCTGGGAAACAAAGTTGTATGGCATTTAGTGAGCCAAACTCTTCAATTGCATTGAAAAGACTAAAGTGAATTGTCTATTCAGCAGTTTTTGAAAGGACAAAAAGGTCAAACTTAATTGAATATTTATGATGGAGGATGAAGAGACATGGACATGGCAAAAACCATCACAAGGCATTCATAAATATTAGAATTTAAAAGTTGACTCAAGTGAACCATTTAGCATATTTTTCAAAAATTAATAAGTATATTGCGCGGGTTTCGACGATATAGTTAGTGGGTGTAGATTAAACGAAAAGGCCAACTTGTTGGAAAATAATATTAACTGATAAAAAATTTCACAACGAACTTAGAACTTAGGATAAAATGTCTGCTTAAATTAGATTAGAGCTTTGGGAATGGCATACAATTTAATTGCCAAGTTAAAAACTTATTTCGACCAACTGATTATCTATTCACATGTTTTATGTGGGCCAAGTTAGTTATATTTCTTGATTAATTGGGTTGTATAAACATTTTTTTTTTTTATTTTCTCACACACGTTGAGGCTTCTCTATGGACTTGCTATGTTTGTTTAGTTGATCCTTGATCAAATGTAAAAGCAATAAACGTATTTGTCTATTTAGATTAGTCTTATTACTAAGTTTGTTCATTTTTTCAGATGAATTTACTACTTGGACTAGCTTCTTTCTCTGAAATCATTGAGTATAGCACCTATGATTGTTTAAAAGTCCTATCTTAGGGACATTCTTCAATAGCTAATTAGCAGATTTCCTGTTAACTAGATCAACATAGCGTAAAAATTTTTAAACTAGGTCGACTAAAGCCCTAAAATGATGATTGAGCGACTACCAAAGGGGACAAACAAAGCCAAAAAGCTCGACATTATTAGTGTGTCCTGGTTTTGTGCCTTTATTAGAAAACAGAAATTAAGTTCTTTGGGCAAACGAAAACAATATGATGAGAACGGAGATGATGATGATGAGTAGGAGGGCAGAACAAGGAAATGAGCAGACAAGAAAATGTTACTAATTTTCTTCGTTTTGTGTTCTTATTTCGCTCTTCACATAATTGTTGGCCAGCCCTGACACAGTGCCACAGATAAGTATATACATCCCTAAAAGGCAGCAACAAACAAACAAATAAATAAAGCAAGGCAAAAGGAAGAGAAAGGAAAAAAACCCTTTTGCAAAACAAAAAAAAAAAAAGCAAAGTAAAGAAAGGCCAACAAATGAGTTCGGTCAACACAATGGCAATGGGACGTATGCGTAATATTATTTGTATTTCACTCCCTTGTTGCTTGCCTCTCGATTTGATTATGCAACAAATAAGCCGCAGCACAACACGCAAACAATATAAATATATTTTTGATTTATTTGAGCGTATAAACAGGAAACACACACACAGACACACAGCGAGAGTATGGGAAAAACTTTGTCCTAACCGAGGACAATTGTAGGCCGCTGCCTTCTTCTGTTCTACACCTACGATAATCCTGTTAAAATTTGTTTGTTTCAATCGTGAAAAGTTTTGCGAGACTTTGGCAGGTTAACCAAACTGAAATCGATTTAGCAAGAGCAGCAGGAAATTGATTTCGTACACCAAGGACTAAGTCACGTTCCACGCTCTGTTCAAATGGCCCAATAAAAACCAAGTTTGAGCTACGACAAACGCAAAATGTTTCTTTGATTTGCACAAGCGATGAGCAAATTAGTTGCCCCATAGTTGCAATTTTTCCCCCTGCTTGTTTTTCTTCCTCTCCCCTCTCCCTCTTTCTCTTTTTTATATAGCTGGCCATAAAATGTTTTCGCGCGCGAGTTTTAATTTTAGAGTAGGAAAAACCTTCGCTCCCTGTGCAATACATTTTCCATTCTTCTTCCCTTTCTCCTTGGGGGGATTGCTTCCATTGTTTGGTTTTCTCCTCTATTTGGTTGTAATTCATTTGAGCGTAAAACTTTACATTTGTCGCCCTCTTCTCTCTGCCCTCTATCCTCGCCCTAATATTATTTTTGTTCCCCGTTCATTTGGTTTTCCATTCTTTTCGTTTTTCGTTGATTTGATTTTTTTCTTTTGAAAAAAATTTCGCCCTCAAGCGCTGCACATGGCTCACTTGTAAATGCAATCGATGTGATTCAATTTGTTCAGGCATTAGATTCGATTTATTAATTAATTTTCTATACCTTCGACCCACACATACATCACCCCCATAATTGAGAGCGATGGTGCAGGTCCCCTGCCAAGCAGCAGTGTTCATTAGTCTATTTTGTATACTTTTTGGATTTTTCTTTAGCTAAATATGTTTAAAATAATCCCGAGTGTATGAATTCTGCAGAAGTTTTCCACACTGCCCACACAACTAAATAAACGCAATGGGTAATAATCAGAATTACTTTCAAATGAACTGACATTGATATAAATTTAAATTGAAATTGACTCTCATAGCACAGAGGAGTGGTGATCGATGCAAATCAGGGTCAAATTGACTTTTGGTTTCAAATATCGAAGAAATTCGGATATGCATACAAAGTAGGCAAAACCTCTACTCTATATAATAACTCTAATGTATATAATGTACACCCCTAATGTAAAGAATGGGGAAAAATCTCCATAAAATTGGTTTCCTCAATGGAATCCCGCATTAAAGAGGTGATAAAGCAAAAAGGAGGCCAAACCAAATACTAATTTTATTTTTTTAGGATAATTTTAAACTGATGTTCATTTTTTTAAGTTATAGTCGTTAATTCAAAAAATATAAAAGCAATGAAGTGCCTAAATATATTATAGATAACTACTAATCAAAATTGCGTTTAAATTTTTTAGCGGTACGTAAGCCACTGTATATAAAACCCTAATTGTCCTAAGGTCTCGATGCTAATGTACTAATTGTACTAATGCCCTTTATACGATAATGAATAAGTCATATCGATATCATTTATGCTCAAGCTGATAACGATAAAAGAGACAACTCTGAAGCTTTCTTCCGACGAGCTGCAGGCGAAAGACGTGTTTGAGAGAATAAAACTGACTTAAATAATAATCAAGCCATTCTACATAAATTTCCTTAACTACAACAACCTTTAGTCATTGACAAACATGTTAACCTCATGAACACTCAGTATGCACTTCGTACATAATTGTTTACTCACTCCCTTGATTGAGACGTGTGAAATGAACAGAATAATTGCACGTTCCGAAAGCATATAAGTAGTATATAGATTGTTTCGATGGGCAGGTGGGGCAACTATGCATTGGTCAGTCATGGTGAATCTTTTCCAGAGCACAGATCGGCACCAAGAAATCAGCAAAGGTATGAAACTACTCTGATTAGGAAAAAGGATTTTCGCACGAGGATGTGCTAAGAACTTTATTCCACTGGAAACCGATGTGAAATGTAAGTCCATTGACCTCTCTCTTTTTGATGCCAACTGTTACACAATGAATGCCATTGCAGTTGGGGAAAAATGAAATTACAATTGCTCACAAGTGTGGGTGGAGCTCACTATTAAAATAGACTCACAAACTACACTTCAATGGCTAAATAAGTATACATATGAACCACTTCAGCGTACAGCCTCTCCTCTCACATTTGCTGGAAACATACAACTTAATAACTTTGGCACAAATGCGAGTGCAATAAATGTGCGGGGACTATGACCGGCAGAACTACTGGGTTTTTGTTTATTAAATATCCTGCCCATTTGCCCATCCTGTTTGCAACACATTTAAACGACACAAACAGAGCAAGAGAGACAGACAGACATTCAGACAAACAACGAGCAACAAATGTTTCATTTATGTAGTCAAACAACACTCAAGTTAATGACGCTTTCCCTCTTCAAGTTCGAGCAATTATGCCAAAGTGTGTTACGAAATGATGAAGCGATTTTTATACCCTTACACAGGAATCATTATGAATAGTATTCAATGTTTTGTAATGCCCAAAAGGATTTGTAAACCGATATTGAGCATCTCTTGAAGGCACTTCATTTTAACTCAAATGATCACTCAGTTCCCAGTTCGACTAAAACTAAATGTTAGGGTATAAAAACTTTGCCATTTTTTAGTTTTTCCCTTCATTAATCATTTAACAAACTATTTATAGTTATTAAATAGAAATTACTTCTTATATACACAACACACATAAATTAATGTAAACATTGAAAAAACGAAAGAAATAGAAATTATTTGTGGAAAACTGCAAAACATGGCAACTCCTCCATCATCAAGTTGAAGCGCATAAATTTTGGAGCAAAAGTTCGCCTTTTGGGGGGAGAGTGAAACTAATCAATCTTAATGTCGCAACAAGCAACAAATTTTTTGTTGCTTTTGATGTCATTAGAAAATGTTGCAGGTAAATGAATGCTTGCGATCCATCCTCAAGTTTTTGTGAGGGGATATTTAAGGGGAATGAGGGGTAGTTGTGGGGAATGGGACGCACGGACCCGAAGTCAAGCCAAGCTAAAGAAAAACTTTTGTCAGTTCCGAAAGGAAAAGAAAAATCGAAATGTGAAAACTTTAAGCGAGAGGATTTTCGGTATGTTCCCGTATGTATTTATATTTGTATGTAACTGACGTAAGGAGAGGGGGCGTGGCTGGGGAGATGGCATTCAGTGAATTTGACAGTGCGTTTTCGGGGGGGCTTGACAAACGTGCTTGTTCGTGATTGATGTCTCATCATTCAACTGGCAACTCGAAATTCGTTTCTTTTCTTTTTTTTTTAAAGCTGTTTTTACAAATGTTTACAATGTTGCGTGATTTGCAACTAAATGAGAGAGAGCGCCCCACAAAGAAAGAGACTGTGATGCAATGGCAAAGAATGGGTTTCCTCTTATGAATATGAGTTATGAAAGAATATTCCATAAACAAATACATCATGTGCTTGCATCAACCCTTGATTCCAAAAATATATTTTAAGACTTAAATTCATTCATTCGAAGAGAGGGAACGACACTCAAAACCTTAGAATAAGATTGTCCAGCATTTTTCGAACAGAACGAGGAGGAATCTACAAAGCGGACAGCCAAAAAATAGGCACATTTTTTTCAGTGTTCATGAACGCTTTGCAATCTCTACGAAATTACATTCTCTGACATAGAGATAATGTGGTTGTCATCTGGACTCGTTATCGTGTCAGTTTACCTGTATATTATATACTTATAATCCGGCACGATTGACCCGAATTAGACAGTCACATCAATGACATCCGTTTAATTAATAATATAATTTATTTTGCAAATTATACAGCGCTTTTTTTTATGCGTCTTGTCGGCTTCTTGTTACAAGCATCACTTTTATTACATTTACATTTTTACACTTACATTTTTCTTATTTCTACTTAAATAATACCGAATTAGTGTGGCAGTATGACACTTTAGATATTTTGGCCAAACTAACCCGTATCCACTACATACAAGTCTTTTTTAAAAACAAACTTTATCCACAACAGATAATATTAATAATTTTTGTACTATCGATGGTAAAAAAAATTGAGGATCTCCGATTTTTATGTTTTGAGATAAAAGCTACAAATGAGCGGTCACTCAGGCGACTTCAACCGGACATGGCTTTAGACATCATTGCTAACAATCGCCAAACTCGGCGAATTGTGTGTGAGTTTTGAACTTTCAATATTTTTTGCATAAAAAAGAAATGTCAAACTTTATTATACGACTTATGATTATTCGAAATTTTTTTTTGCAAAGCATTAAAGTTAAAGATTAGCACAACTGCGCTTAACTGTTTGCTCTCTTTATATTTTTGACCGTAACTTTACTTAGCTAAATAGAATTTAAGAAGACAAATTCAACTTCGCTTAATATTATTCATTACATGAACTTTTATGCACCCAAAAATATAAAATTTCAATACTTCTAAATAATAAGTAATGAAAAACAGCAAAATCTTCGGTGCTTTGGTTGAAATTTTCGTGGATAGGCCCATATATCGTTTATCTATATATCTAGGATAATAAGAACACACGCATTTTACTCACACACACACACAGTAACAAGTAAGCAGCAAACTGACCAAGATTAAAAATAATTGGGTAACTCTAAAAGTTAAAATTTATAAATAAATTAAATTATTAAATTTCCAATCGACATCAAACACACACATACCTATAACTATAATAATGTAACTAAAGATATATGTATTTCAACTATTCAATTGAGAAATTTCATTCCATTTTAAGCATTTAATCTCTAACGGAGAATTAACTTTTCCCGGCCATTCACCAACACGTAACGCGAAATTTAAAACCGAAAAGTATTTGCCTTCTGACTTAAATACACAACGAGTTTACCCGATTTAAATTCGACCAATAAAAGAGACAAGCGGGGAGTCGAAGGGTGGGCCGGGAGGGTGAGACATGAGGAGAGAAGGCATGCAGGCAAACCGAAAATTTCACACGCAAATCCCATAAATACGCGCAGGAGCCGCTGACGCCAAAATAAATTATCTGAAATGTTTCGCCCACCTACATCTCCTCTCTTTAACTTTCCCCCCACCATCCCTCTCTCCATCCTACCCAAACCACATTTCAAATACAAAACAAACAAGCAAAAAAAAAAAAAGAAACAAACAAACAAATACACATACTTCAGCCAAAAATTGGCATGCAACATCCGGTGACGGTTGAGCTTAGAAATGCAACAAACGAGAGAACTCCCCCCGCATTGCCCCCATTGCCCCAGACACCCATCCTACGCAGAAAACAAATGTCGAATTGAATGTCAGAATAAATTTGGATTCTAGTTGGGGGGGCAATGAGTGAGAATGGGGGAAGGGGGTGGGGGGTTATGGCTTCGGTATTCACTCTCTTTTTGGCTCTTGTGTGTAAGCCAAAAATGCATGTGCATGGAAATAACTGAATAAGAGAGGCAAACATGAAGCATTGAATTTACTATATACATATGTATGTATAGCGAGATCGGCTGGGACATATTTAAGCTACTTTCCCTGTCGAAAATATTATGACAATTGGCAAATGGCAATGGCAAATTCTTAAAAGAATTCATCAATTTAAAACTACATTTAAATGATTACTTTCTTCGTGAAACGAAACTATGTAGATCTATGTATGTAGGTGAAAACCCTGTCTTGACAATTTCTATATAAGAGCCATTAAATTACATTACACTACTTTACACTAAAGATGAACCTGCCTTTTTGTAATTTTGGTTGTTTTCTTCGGCACCCTACATTTGATGATATTTCTGACTGTCTACTAAAATAAGAGTCAAATAAATCGAAAGTTATTGAAAGTGTTTACGGTGATATACAAATTTTAATTTTTAAAAGTTAAAAAAAATTTGGTGTGTTTTTTAACAGTGACCTAATTGCTTTAAAATGTTTTCAGCTTTGAGGTGAAACAATTTGCAGCCTAATCCAAATCGAGTAAGAAGTGTAGAAGTTAATAAAAATATAAACTTTCTTTTGAAACATTGTTTTTTCCGAACAAAAGTTCTTATGTGAAAGTGAACCTAGACTTATTTTATGTGAAAAACTTATCTTGACAATTCCTATATAACAGCAATCACATTAAAGACATTTTTACACAACATTACACTAGTTTACACGAAAGATTAATGAATTTCAACGGCATAATTACGCAAATCGTTTTTGAATTAATCTTTCCAGATCACAGCACACACATAAGTATACATTTCCATATGCAGTTGTGTTCAAAAATGGGGAAAAAATATCGAAAAGTTTTCGGTGGTTTCTCGTTCACGTTTTATTTTATTATTCGTTGTCATTTGAAAAATGAACTCGATAAGTGATGGCTCTTAAACGATGAATTTAAACGGTTTAAACGGTGAAAGTTTAAAAGTGAAAAGTTTATTTTAGTTATACAAAAGATCTTAAAAGATTTGTGATGAATGCTTGCAAAGAAAGTAATGAAATATTGTTGGTTACCTATAGCAAAAGCTTTAGAACCGCAGAAGTTGTTTGGGTTGATCCAGTCTGAGGAAGAATATATGCAGTTACATATATAGTTGAAATTTTATCTATTCGACGAAGATATTAATTTTTTATGTTTGCATCAATTGTTTCAATTGTGCATATTTTTTTTAACCCAAAATTATTACAAAAAACGATGAACGCTTAAGAATTTTACAGATATGTGAATGTTTATCAATATTAAAGTTAATTCCGCGACACCTAGAACCAATATTGTTTCAGTCTTTGCTTGATAACTGAATTTGAAATCAAAGAGCATATCCTACATATGGTTAAATTTAAAATATCGCATGCAGGATATGTTCTTTGGTTTTGTTTTCTTTTCAAAAAGAGATATATCGAGCAATGGCTATTTAGAAATTCAATGTAGATTAGTTTAATGAAAAGTTATCTCAAGCTTGAAACGACTTACAACTACTTTAGAAAAAACATGTTTGTTTTTCAATTATTCGACATATTTTAGCATTCGTGATGCGTCTTTAAAAATTCTTTCTCTCTTCAGTAGGAAGTACTGCCATGGAAAAGTATGTGAAAAACTCATTGGAAGCCGACTTCGACTTTTATTTTTGGCAGCTTCGAAAATACTTGAGCTTCAAACAAACAAACAAAAAAAACAGACACAAGCAACCACACACATAAACACACAACACACACACGCACACACATATGCAGAGAAAGAGACACACAAAGGAATGAAAATTTGCTCAAACAAACAAACGAAAAATACTTTTCATATTACGTATACGTCTCACACTTCTGACCTGATTTTGCCTTATCAATGCAATGCTGTTTTTTGCCTTCGTTGCTGCTGCTGTTGTTGTTGTTGTTGTTGTGGTCCTGGCAGCCACATGACAAGGCCTGGTTTGGACTTGGTCCTGGATATGGGTCTGTGTTTGGGTTTGGGTATGGTCTTGATGCTGGTGCTCATGTTGCTGTTGTTGCATCCAATCTGCAATCTGCAACACAATCTCTGCTCAACTACGGAAAAATGAAGTTATTGGAAATGACTGTCAAGCAAACGGCCAACAGCTCGGCCAACAAGAGAGCTAAGAAGAAAAGCAGGGCAGAGCAAAGCAGAGTCAGCATCAGCAGCAGCAACAGCAGCAGCAGCAGCATCTCAACATATTTTCCAGCACAAAATGTTTGGCATCTTTGGGTTTCATTTTTATATGTGGCACACATTCACAATGCCTTTTTTTGTTCTTTTTAGCATCGCCAGGAAGTTGTTTTACTTGGGCCACATGGCAGCACTTTTTACTCGCAATACCCGTTAATCATCAATATAAAGAGGTATATTGGTTAATTATAAACGTTGTTTAGATTCAAAAAGCTAACGATATTGTTTCAAAGTGAATCTTTTTATCGCCATTAACCAACAGGTTGATGAATCGTTTGCGACTAACTAACTTCAACTTATTGCTCTCTCAGCTAATCGATACCATTTCTATCGATATCAAAGATATCGCTTTAAACAATACATTTTTGTTATATTTAAGCAATACAATAATGCTTATATTCCGGCTATTTTTATCGATATCAAAGCTAACGGATTAACAATCAAAATATAATCGGTTAGTTCTTAAGACATTTTGAATATTATTCATCAGTTTATGAATTAACGAAAATGTCGACTTAGCAATCGATAATCTGATATGGGATTTAAGATTCGATAAGTCTTTTTAAGGCCAATAAATAATCGTAAACTTTTTAAGGGGTATTGCCCAATTCGCATGGATTCTATTTTAAGTCTTTCTCTCTATAAAAAACATATCTTTTTGCTGTAGGAATGAAAATCTCGAACGCAGTATAGCGTGTCGATAATCAAACGTCAGCATATAAAATTCCAAGCTTAGTTTCTTGGCATCATCCCATATATGCATGTATGTTTGTACGTCGAATAGATTGTTGAGGACAATTGTTGGGGTATTCGTAAAGTAATGTCAAAGGAAGATTTGCTTTGATTTCTATTTGTGAGATTTCTATTATTATGCTAGGCATTGAATTGGTTGACTTGGAAAATAAAATAAATAAGTTTATTCAGTGGTAAATGAAAATCCTGGAAAGGTGTAATGCGTAAAAAGTAATAAAAAACAACATGTACGTGTACGAATTACAGTGCCTTTTATTGCAAGTATCACTTGGAAAATATCAATTGGAATAGTCTGACGATTAAAAGTTTAACATTTGCATTCTATTTATTCATTTTCATATTCCCTGCATGAATGCATTAATGCCAGGCTAAAGTGTTAAATTCCATTCATCATTCTGTTAAAATATTTCCCACACTCTTTCGAATTTGAATTTCAACGAATCCATTAAATTCACATTATTATCACAATTAGTGTTCATATGTCGTCGTCTCGTTCTGTTCACTTTCTACTTCAATTTAATTTTTTTATTTTTTGCGCCCCGCTGGCTAGTCAACTTTAACAATGCTTAATTGATTTTGAACAATAAAGGTATTGACCTCTCGCTGTGCGCTCGAATCGAATGCAATATGTCGAAATTTGTATACCTTATTCATGTATTTGTATACTAATCAAAGGAAACTATTATCTTTGGATTTGTAATTTTTCAATTTTCCATCGCACTTTGATAGTCAGTTTCAGATACCCTAAATAGATGTTAGTGAATATTCTTTTTTTTTCTTGATTTTCCCAATATATTTCGATCTCCCTCTGAGATAGTCTTCAGTTTTTTCTTAAACATAAATGACTTATCGCAATATTAAACTTGTTGTCTAAATTTATAAGTGGGACTAAATCTGTTGTCGTGACTGATAGGAAGCATGTAATGATCGATACCATTGAAGAGAAGGAAGATCTTTAAAATTGTTTAACAGGTTTTTATTAAAAATATTATATAAAATGCTGTCTTTATTATTTGATTGGTGTCTTTATTATTTGCTTGATATTCGTTTAAAAGTCCAGAATATAATTGTACGAAGTGAAATACTTGGCTTTGATTAAAGCACAAAATGTATAGCATACTTTTCAGGTGAAAATTTTTTGACTTCAAGCCCAAATTAACTAAATAATTCTAGCGTATAAATAATAAAAATATTTTGTTCATATTAAGTTGCTCTTATAAAATGACCAACTACGGCTAATAACTGCTATTTTAATAAAGCGAATTTTCGAAAAGTTTTAAAAGGTATACTTTTTGGAAGTATTTTCTATTAAAATTAAGCAATAATTAATCATTAATATTTATATGTAAATCATTTGTAAAATCAAATTCTATTTAAAAGGTGTTCATATATTGTAAATAATAAATCATTTTTTCTCCTTATTTAATTAATTATATGTGATAAATATCAATTCATTTTTTATTAAGTATACGACTAATGTGCTTTGAGAATATTCATTTTAGCTTATTTTACTTATTTAATTAGTATTAATTAGTTTTTTCAGTTCACTCGTATGTGTATATACATATTTAGCATATAGCTTAAACCATTTGTTTACCAATCAGATTAATCAATTTACTTGCCAAAAGCACTTGATAATTCCATAGGCAAACTTTAGGGATATCAAACAACTGATAAGCTCTTGTTTTCCTGGTATACCTGCGCTTCAAATAATGTTGAATTAATTAATAACATATTGACAATGAATGGAGCAATTAACATAGCTTTCATTATATTTGTACAATGGAACAATTCTATTGATATTGATAAGGAGATAGGCCGTTAAGTACGAGCATTTTATTAATTGTTATTTTATATTCTGAAACTGTTTCGCTGCATTAATGTGCAATTAATTTTTTATTTGTCAGCCCACCTCCTGTGCCCTCTCCCCCTTCCCTCGCACCCAATTCATTCCTCTGACTACCACACGGATTTGGAATTGTCGACTAATTGAAGCGTAAACATTTCAATGGCCAACCAACCAATTGGCAGCAACCCAAAATGAAAATTGTTAATAAACAATGCGCGCAATGCACAAAAGTCATTAAATAATTATGCCTAGTATAAAAACTCTGAACAATATGAAGGGAGAGTGAGACTCCATATGCTAAACCTGTCGACCGACTGAAGCGCTAAATTGCATTATACTATATACGTTAATCAAATGTCTGATATACATATATAGACATATAGACGAGAGGCAGGTGCTGCAATCAAGTGGGCATGGTAGAGTGATGGCGATTGCATTTAAAGCATCATCAATATGCATTCAGATGCGTCGCGTTTTATGCTATATGCAACAAATATTTAAATTAATAATGCGCACATAATGAACGACAGCGAATCGAATCGAAATGAATTGGGGGGCAAAAAAAAAATAACAACTGCATTTACCGTTACACGTTATCGATGCAAACAGCCACCGCCATTTTAATTTTTTCACCCTGTAATCTGGTTGTCAAAAGGAAGATGCGGCAAAAGAAAAGCTTTTTAGAAAACATATAAATATTTAGACGAACAAAGTTTAAGTTAGATTCAGCTCCAGCATATTGCATTTGGGGGGCAAGAAGGTGTAGTTAAATCCCAATGAAAGATGGGTAATAAAAATTCGGGTTACTCAGTGGCACTCCACTTAATCAATCGCACAAACACGCGACTTTATTTTGCCCTCTGTTCTTCTCCGGACGAGGACAACTCTATCTTATATTGAATATAATAAATTATCGATAAAAATCGAAATACGCTCGATAGCGATGTTAACTTTTCTGTTCCCTTGTAGCTTATGATCCATTCCGAAATTTCCTTTCTATTCGTTTAGTTTAATATTCTCGAGAAACTTAAAAACACATATGTATCTAAGGCACTCTAAAAAGTATCCAACGAGTAGACAACGAGTGAACATGGAAAGCCGACAGCTGCATCAGAAAAAACACTTTGTATTTTGCTGATAATTATCATTTTTTTTTATTATACTAAAGGGTATCCATGTGGTCAGTGCTTCTACTTAATGTTAGTTACTGCTTTCTTTCTGCCGCCACACTGATTACACTTCCGTTTTCATGTCCCTGGCAATGAGCGGTTTACTGTGTCATTTTTCGATGTGCATTAATGAATTAATTGTTCCACCGGATATTTCAAACATTTTAGATTTGTGGTTTTTAATTTCCTGCAAAATAATCTTGCTCAATGATTTTTGTCTTTTTTCGATTTTTTGTTTTGTCCTCTCTCCGTCTCTCTCTTCTCTTTATTCTCCCATGAACAAATCAAATAAATTTATAGCTAAATGTAAATATTTTGCGGTAATTTCGGTTTTGCATGACTTTAAACAGCATCAGCAACAGCAATAACAACAATGAAATCAAAATCAAAATGTTGTGACAATGGTCGACAATGCCAAAACGACGGACAAAATGTGTGCTTGCATATGCAAACAGACAAATATCCATGTATGTACATATATATATAAATACTTATGTTTGTTGTGATTGTTTATATGTGACTGGTTTAGTGGTTGAATTAGCCTAAGTGCAGTCAGAGTGGACTGTCAAATGTCAGTTGGCGGCATTTTTACGATCTGAGCGAAAACATTTTCGCTAATAGAAATTATAAATTCGCAAGTTTTGCTAAAACCACACACAAACATATATATGAAAGTATAATTCTACTTTATAGGATACTAGGGATGAAAGGAAGCAATTTCCTAAGAACTAACTCTGCCAAAAAGTTTACATTTTATTTACTCCTTAGAAAATCAACAGTTAATGACTTGTCTTTAACCTACAAAATCACAAATTTATCGATAATGTGAAAACCAGTTTCCGATAGTTACGATATATATGATACAAAAAGAAATGAATTTGAACAAAGCTATCGACATTCGAAGTATCGACAAACCAATTCGCCTGTGGATACACTTTATAGTTTTTGGTTGGACACATCGAACAAACTATCGTCTATTAACTATCGATTGTGCCAAAAACCAACGAAGTCTATCGATACTTTAAAAGTAGTGAAATTAACAAACAAAAACAATAGAGTGGTTTATATACTGTGAGATACATTTGTTCTAATGAAAGTGTAGACAAATGTTAGAAGAAAGGGCAGTTTTGAGGTTAGACCAAAATTTCAGATTTCCAATTTCGAGAACTATGTGATATGTGTATTGTGTTTTTGTATTGGATTACAAATCGTCAAACTACAGCAGGTAATTACAGAATAGTTATGAAGTTATAATTAGTTACTTGTTGAAGCATCTTTCCAAATAGTAAAAAAGTATGTACATTAGAAATATTTTAAGGAAATAAAAAAAGGTTTTGGAAGAAAAAATTTATAAAATCATTGGGATTATATTTATCTAAAAGTATATATATTTAAGATAATGTAAAATCCCTGGGACTCCTTAAAACAGCCTTTGCGGTACTCGACGGTATTTTCTCAATAATCATCAGAAATAAAAAACCCAAAAAGATTATTAAACTAAATACAAAAATCTAGTCTTTGTTATAACCGTTTTTGGAAATATAGATTTTTGAAAAGCAGTCAAAAAAGAATTTTTCCAATCTTCTAGGCTTATGTATATAATAAATAAAAAATAAATAAGTTTTTATTGATATTTAAATATCATATTTTTCTGTGCGCTTTTAGTTTTAAGTTTTTTCTGTTAACTTTGCAAAATTCCTAGCTGACAAAATTTCCGTTGTTTTACAAAATCATTGAACTTTATGCGAAACAAAATCAATGTGAAACAGCCCATACACTTTCAATGCATTTTTATGGTACCAAAAAAAATAAAACCAAAATCGACAAAAAAAAGGACCTTCCCGAAAAGCGGCAAAAAGAATGCGGTCAATGAACACATACATATATGTGGAGTGGGGGGGGAACGATATGAAAACTAGAAATGAAAGAGAGAAAAAATCGTTGCAGTTATCGCGGCAAAGGCAAAAGTTCTGGACCCGAAATGCCACCTACTTGCATACAGAGATATAGAGAGCACACAGCAAGACCTTTGCCTAAAATGCTGTTTATCTTGTCGACCGCCGAATGAGTCGGAGGAAGATAGAGAAAGCATGAGAGTGAGGGAAAGATAGTGAGAATTCTGGTCAGTGCCAAATGTGGCTGGTAGAAATGAATTGTAAAGACTTTTGAGTATACCCTACACAAATATGGTGAAAGAGAGTGTATATGTAAAGGAAATGGAAATAAGATTTACTGAATCAAAAGTAGACATTAAGGACCTTTTATTTTCTTATGATAGGGCAAAGGAGTTAAACAATTGATGACGTGAACCTTTAAAAAGTAAAAGAAGAGATGATTACAGTCAATCGACTGACACATCGAATCTGCATGCTATGGAACTAGTACTTAATATTATCGTCATTTTCAACATTAATACTGTGTTTAACAACACTACTATTTTTAGCTGTAAAAAGTTAGATTTAGCTAGACATCGATACTTCTTGGATTTCGATAATTTAGCAAAACTACAGAACCAATCTTCGGGTTTTTGCTCGCGTAATTTTAAGATATTTTCAGTTTTTATTGACTGCTTTTGTCGATATACCAATTCTATCATTTACCCAATATCTCCAAATACCATTTGCCTATATAGGGTATCGGTTTGCTGGCGTCGTTCAAAGTCTGACAAGCTTCTGCCCCTAAAAATATGAAGCAGAAAATTAAGTAGCCGCCTTTTAGGGGATGCACATTTTTTTGGCTAACAAGCAAAGCAGCATCCAGCTCTACCCAGAATTAGGACCAGCAGGACATGCAAACGTTATGTCAGCGCCCCGAAAGCAGAAGAAAACGCCAAAGAAAGTTGTGCGCGCGGCTCTCCGACTCTAGCTCGATTGGCGAACACATTTTTGTGGTCGAGGAAATTTTTGGGCTTCGATGAAATTTGCTGCCAAATAGGTTACAAACAATTTTTGACTTGGGTCGCCAGTTTATGGAGTTGTGTGGTACGGTTCTCAAAAGACTTTTGTTCTTGTAGTTGTAGTTGCTGTTGCTGTGGCATTTTGGCCAGCATTTTTCTTTTCCATTTTCCACTCGTTTTTTTCTTTTTTCTCTTTCATACATATAAGTATTTCGATTTTTGGTCGCTTTTATTTTTCTGTTGCCTAGTAAATGAAACGGAAATATGTTTTGTGGGCTCGTTGCACATGACAAACAAACAACTAAAAGAAAAACGAAAACTTTAGTCGGTTGCCAAAACGCAGAGCGGGTGATTTTTTGGTTCTGGTTGGAATAGAAGTTGCCAAGTGCTTAAGATCTTAAAGTAAACCCAATACGAACTTTTCCTAAAAGCTATAAGTTATGACAGAAGAAGGCACAAGGCAAGAATGGAGATGGGGCAAGACGTTACAAAAAGGTAAAAGTCGAAGCAAAGTGGTTCAAATAATATTTATTAAACAAGTTTTGTAAAACTGTTTCGAAATGTTGTCAGAAAGTTTCAATAAATATAAGTGAAAACCATTTTTTCGCAATAAAAAAATAAAGATTTTCTATTAAAAGGAATTAAAGCTTAGATAACAAACTTTAATTACTAAATTAATTGAAAAGTAAATTCGAATTGGTACTTGAAGCAGGAAGGCGTTAGAGTATTAAGTTGATTTAGAGTCGAATATGTTTTAGGGGAAAAGTTAGTAAAATTTATGTAACTAATTGAACAGATTTTGACTTGCGAAAGACAAATACTTATTGTCCTTGACGGTTTATTCATATAATAATTATCGTTTTAATAGAAGTAGTAGTTATATAATTACATATCGTTTTATGACAATCTATGGAAATCGTATGATTTTCGCTGAATACAACATTTTTGATATTTTGTTATGTAGATTAACTGTTAATAAGCACTGAGCAATATAAAAAAAAAAAAAATCAATCATTTCTTGGCTTTTTGAGCTTTTTTTGGAGCATATTATGACAATTGTTAAGCAATATTTCTAGAAAGCGACAGAGATCACCTACGTAGACTTTTTTGGTAGGCCTCTTCAAACTAGAGATTGTTGCGAAACGAAAGTTTTATTTAGTTCAATTTTGAACTTAAAAAAATACCTTCTTAATGGATTAATTACACTTCAATTAAACTCTTTTTCAGAAATGTTTACCCAAAGAGTTGACCATTGAATTAGCATTTTAGCCAAGCAGTTGCTATCAATTAAAAACACTTATGATAACCTTGTTTTTCCAATAATTTTGCAGAGGGTCAAGAAGACAATGCGTTGATTTCAATGGCTAGGACATTCGTAGAATGGCTTTTAGAGTCAGTGAAAGGAGATTTCCAGACTTATTGTGTAAAGAAATTAAACCAAATCGTAATAAAATATATATTTTTTACATATAGAAACACTTAAGCTTCAATTTTTGCCCAAGAATGCAAAAAATAAATTATATTTTTATACAAAATTGCTTACAATAAATTTGTTCAGTAAACTAAAACTTGCCATGCACAATCGAATTACAATCAAGTTAATTGAACAATTTAATTAGGCTATTAAATTATTTTGCCACATTAGGCAGTTTTTAATGACGAATTTAAGTACATTTTGTATGGCGATTATGCGTACTTATCGCCTCGAACGGGATAGGATAGCACATCATATAACCTAGTGTATCAGGACATAAATAATTTCTAGAATGACCGCAAGAGTTCATATATCATTTCAAAATTTATCATAGATTTAATGGGGAGTTGTGGTGTGGGTTTGTTTTTTCTTTCGTTTCCTTAAGAGAGATTTGCCCAAGTGTTAATAGCTCATAAATATTTGAAAATGCTTAGCATTTTCTTGGCAAACGAAATCCCCACAGAATGCTGAATGGAAGAGGAATCCTTTTGGAAAGCCAAAAAGGAGTTGTGTGTGTGTGCGGTCATAAATGGAGGACACACACAAGCGCACATCCCTTAAGTGTGACATAATATGTGAAATATTTTAAGCAAAGTTACACAAAAGGCACTGGCAACGGGGACGACGGACGACGGAAGAAAGCGCACCACGAAGCTCAAACGAAGGACGAAGGACATGTGCTTGCCTTGCATGCCCATTTAATTTTGCAAAATGTTTGTTTGATGCCCTTAATAGGCTTAGAGAGACGACAACGAGAACGCTACCTTGCCGTGCAACCGACAAAATAAAAAAAAAAATATTATATGATGATGAAATATTCAAAGGATATGTGGGAGCTCAAGCCGAATAAGAAGGAGGAACTAAAAGACGAACAAGTTTTTGGTTAAGAAAGCTGCAAGTCAAACACAAGTTTCACATTTTTGCATATATCACTTGATAATGCCCCCACTGCCAGGAAGCAACGGATGAAGCCGATGACGCTGTCCAGGGAAGGAATCAGAGAGCGGAGGTCATCATCATTAGAACCATGTCCGGAAAATATCAATCTCTATGAAACTTGATGATACAAAGTGATAAAATATTCAAAAACAATTCAACATCTTAATTAATAATTAATTCATTTTGCATTATATAGGAATGATGGCAAAAGAAAAGGAAGCGATCTTCATTTTCGATGTGCAACATAATCACATGATTAGCAACCCTCTTTCGCACTTAATCCACCCCTGACTGTCTTCTCTCTCATATATGTATAGCCCTTTTACTATCATATTCCTTACTGTTGAATTGCATTTTACCTCTTCCGTGCAGCGGTGGTTTAAAAAAGGCCCCAAAAACGTCGTTTGGTTATTCTAGGGCACAAGTTTGCACATTCAGTTTGTCGAAAGTTTGTCTATTCATTAACCTAAATACATGGTCTCACAGCTGGGGGGGGCCGGGGGGTGTATGGCAGGACCGTCGGCCTAGGCCAGTTCAGTTCAGGTTTAACTTTCGCAAGCTAATTTGCATATTTGAGTGACTGCACCTACATACATGACTTTCATTTTCTACAATAAGTAAAAAAAAATAAATCTGCTAAAGGCTCCTTAAGACTTATGCTGGTCTTTGGGCAGCTCAGCCATGACAGATGACAGGGATAAGGCAAGTACTTAACAGAAGGGCAAAGTGAAGTCAAGTGACTTTTCAACGTTTTTCAAATGCTTGTTTAATCTGGATCTAAAATTGTTTTCACTCATCTAAAAGATGATTGAGCTCTAATCGCTAACAAACTCCAATTTGTAACCAGATCGACTGACTTGCTTGTGCGTTCCTCAAGTACTTGTGCATCCCTTAAGTAGAGCTGCAAAAAAATCGATTTTTTGCAGTATTTTGCATGAAAAAGATCTATAATATCGACGTTTCTGCGATATTTTTGCAGCTCTACCCTCAAGTGCTTCTGCGTTCCTTAAGTGCTTGTGCGTCTCTCAGTAACTGCCCTGTATACGAATAGTCATTTAAATTTTAAAACACGATTCTTTACCTAATGACTGGAGTAACTCAAAAGCGTTACTCATACAGAGTGGCTATTAAAAATAAAGCTCCAGATATAAATAACTTTTATTTATTTAAAAGTTATTAAAGCGGGCTTCAGGTCAAACAAAAAGTGAGCAGGTTGTCTGTATAACGCTATTTCGAAAACTACCAAGTTTTTTCACCAGCAGCTTTCGCTAACGACCTTAGAATTGCAAGGCCATACCACTATTTAAATGCTAAAACTAGTTGGGAATTGCAACTAGATAAAGCGAAAACTCCAGAGTTCACATCTTGTTTGCATTTGCGAAAGAAGTTTTATTTATTTTGTCTTTTTATTATATTTCTGAAAGCAAATCAATTGTAGTTTGAAAACTAACGAATAAAATGTCAGAGATTTAAATAAATCTATTGAATTACCTCTTGTTTTATATTTTTAAAGCCATTCTAACTGCTGACGAGACAATAAAATGGAACAGAAAAACGTTGAGATATCAACGGAAACCCCTTGCATTGGCATCATGTGCATTGATGTGGCCACACAGCTGTCCTCGCATTTTGGTAAGCAATGGCACAGTTTCATAGCTTCATCATATGTCAAGCATTTGGAGGCATCTGGAGCTTTCGTGGTCCCCATTTGGTAACTATTATTGAGCGAAAAGTACTTGAAACTAACATCTTTTGCTCTACAGGATTGGACGCGATCGCTCATACTATGAGGTCATGATGACCCAACTCAATGGCATTCTTCTGCCTGGAGGCGCTGTGTTCGTCAATGATGCGGACATGATGGATAAACCAGGCCTAACCAATGATTGTGTGCAGAGTGCCTATCATATTTTTGATGTGGCTGAGGCTATGAACCGGGCTGGCATCTACTTTCCCCTCTGGGGCACTTGTCTGGGTTTCGAGCTGATGATTATGCGGGCCGCCAAGAGTTCGGAGGTGCGAACTGATTGTGAAAACATCAAGAAGGCTCTACCTGTGCGGCTTACCAAGGACTTTAGGGATTCCACATTGCTGAAACACTTGCCGCAGAATTTAGCCGAAGAGATGGGTCGCTCTCCTTTTGCATGTCATAATCACAAATATTGCATAACAAATGAGCAATTGGATCATTTCAAGCTGTCCAACGATTGGCACATTCTGGCCACTCATTCAGATGCCAATGGCAAGGAGTTCATCAGTCTGATCGAGCATCGTCAGTGGCCCATGTTTGGCTGCCAGTTCCATCCGGAACGGGCTGCCTTCGAGCAAATATACGCCAGTTCGGACAGCTGGAAATTGGGCCACTCGCGGAAGTGCATCGAGTTGGCCCAATCATTTGCCCACACATTTGTGGATGCTTGTCGACGCAATAACTCCCGCTTCGCCAGCCCGGAACAAAAGTCACGGCATCTCATCTGGAACTGGCAGCCGGTGTTTAGTGGTCAATTCGAAGACTCGAAGTTTTTGCAATGTTATCTCTTTGAAAAGAACGTGGATTATCCCAAACACGGAGGAAAGGGAGAAGGCTCTCAATTCTGAGATTTTTTCAGCTCTAGAAATATTTGCATATACATACAAACCATATACATAAATATATATATAAATTGTACATAAATATGTATATAAATATATATATATGTAAATGGTTTGTATGTAAATGTAAATATTTCTAGATATGTATATGTATATATAATCTAGAAATACTCTTGGTAAAAGTTTTAGAAAATTGTTTTAATTAGTTTTAAGACATTTTCTTTGGTTCTAGATTTTTTTGTTCTATTCTAAATGAATTTCGATACTCAGCAGACATGTATTTCGAAGTATTTCGATGATTATTTTTGTATCATTTTTAATACCCAAATCTGCAATTATTTAAATAAAATTAATAAAATTTGCTGATGATAAGCTTCAAATTATGTGATAGCATTCTACAGGCAACTTCTTTCTTTGTACTCCATCGCAGCACACACCTTCTTAGTGCTTTCGATTTTGACATTTTGCAGATAAATCTTAAAGTTTGAATGACGAGAAACATATGTACATATTGAGAATATATGTACATATATAAGTTTGCTTGTATTTCCTAATTTTAAAAAGAAACCTTTCAAAGTGTCTGAGCAGCATTAGTAAAAGTTGTATGAAATTCTTTGAAGTCTGTTAAATCGCATTTAAATTTTTAATTTCAAAAAATTAATTTTTTTTGGGCATCTGTACAATAATGTGTAAAATGGAAAGATTTGAAATTGAAATAATAAGTCAAATTTTATTAAAATCATTATTAAATGAGAATAACTTCAAATATTTAGGTCCTAGTCAAGGCTCAAGGGGAATCCCAATAAAAGACTTGATAACAATTTCATTTCCCGAACGACCACCGTTTCACACGCCCCCAAAAACACTCCCTCTCGCCAGTCCATTCAATAAAAATTGATACTCGCAGTCGGAAGGATGAACCCTTTTTTTTTTGTTTTTTGTCTTGTTGGTGTACAGGATGACCCTTTTGGGACTTCAACTTTAAAGACAAGCATAAACAAGTCAAATGACTAGCTGCACATATAAAACATTTTGTTTTTAATAAAAATAAAAAAATCAAAAGCCAAACAAACAATCTGCCGGCATAAAAAACAGACCCAGGACAACAACAAACAACATATTACTGATCAAAGTAAAAATTGCCAAAATATATGTATACACGACCCACATACACATACATATATAGAGTATAATATCTACACAAATGTGCCGGAGTATCATCCAGTGTCTGCGTCCTGTGTAGGTTTGCGGGTGGTTCTCCGTGTATGTGTGTGTGTGTGTGTGTTAGAACCCAAATTATCCACAGCTTGAGGCAAGAAACACTGACTTTCACTTACGATTGCGTATACGCAATGTTGGCGAGCTTTAAAAAACATGACATGATTTTGCATGGCCTCGAAATCGTTTGTTGTTGTCCACTTTTGCCTTTTGCTTTTTTTTTGTTTTATTTTGCTGTTCTTTATTATCTCATGAATGCTAAATGGCCAGAGTCTGGGGATAATATAAAGCCTCAATGTGCAGCCTTTTGCCTCCAGTTAAATACACAGTAAAAAAAAAAATCAAACGATTACAACAAGTGAAAAAATAATAATCACAATTTATTACATTTTTGATAATTAACAACATTTATTTCATACAAAATAACAATTTCAATGTCGGCGTGATTGCTCTTATGAATTTGTTTATGTTGGAAAATTTCTATGGAAGCTAGTTGTTATATTTAATTTTAGGTTATCATTAGTTTAGTTTTTCCTTTGAGCAAATGTTTCCAATAGAAAGAAAAGTGTTTAACAAAGTGTTGTGAAATTTGACGTGTTGAGCTAAAAATAGATGATTGTGATAATGACATTGATCAAGTTATCGTTCAATGTCCTCGATAGTATAGTGGTCAGTATCCCCGCCTGTCACGCGGGAGACCGGGGTTCAATTCCCCGTCGGGGAGAGATGTGAAATTTTTTTTTAAAAATATATTTTATTTTTTTTATGTAATTATAAATTATTTATTTATAGAATTTGAACATACATATATTAAATTTATAAATAAATTGAAATTGGTATTGTGTACAGTGCTCAGTTGACAGGCAAAATCCCATTGAACAATTAAAATGACCAATGGTCGCTTAAGTCATAGAGCTGTAGGGTATTCACGAATTCCGATTAGAATCGCTCATTGTCGTGTAAAGGGTATTTAGATTTGACAAGAGTTTAGTTTTGTTTTAGTGTAGAGATGGGAAAATGAAATGTTATACAATTTATCATACAACTGTCGCATGTTTGTAGATGTACGAGTGTGTACGAACGACCCCCATGGTGCGTGAGGGTTTTTCCGGTAGGGAGACATCATCGTCATCATCGCAGCCACTTGGATGCTTGCGGCTTAGCCTGACCCATTATTCCACTTATTCACATTGAAGGCAGTCAGTCAGTTAGTCAGTTCGTACGTAGAATCCACATGCTGGGCTGCCATTTCGAATTGCGCACGAGTTGAGACAGAGGGACGGAGGGACAGAGGGACTAAGAGTCAGTCTTGCTGAATCCTGGAAGTCGTGTGGAGTGTAGAATGTAGCCTTTTCGTGTCATTGTAATGGCGGCACATCCGTTGCAAGTAAATGCCATTTGTCGAAATAAATTTCCGTTTTATTTAAATCCACGCTCACTGCTGGGCAAGGAGGCGATGTGGGAGGGGCATGGCCAGAATGTTCCCCCCATATGTGGCTAGAAGACGCACACACACAAACCCGAGCTCAAAACGAGGCTTAAGTGTATATTTTATTATTATTTGGACTGCTTGATGACATTTGTCGTTGCTAGAGGCAAGACCGGATGTCCTTCTTCTAGGCGACTCCTTCCCCTTCCCTTCCCCACCGACCCCGTCTTCGTTTGGCATGTGTGTGTGTGTGTGTGTGTGTGTGCGTGTTGGCTTTTGATTGCCGCTCTGTGTCTATTCATTTGAATTTTCTACTCCCATCCCTGTCTCAGTCGCACTCATTTGGCAACACATATCGCGTCCTTGCCCACATCCTGTTTGGATTTTCATCAACGGGCAATCATTTAGCAACGCGAAATGTTTACCTATGGTCGGTAGCTATATGTACATACATAGTTGAGCATCAGAGGACCTCCCTGCCGTTAGTCCTATGTCTGACAATATTGAACTCCTTAATTGACAATGGGCTCCTTTGGTAAAGCATGCACTATATTTCGTTACTTAATAAATATTCGTCTTAATTTTTTATTTAAAAATATCCCTCTAACTGTTAATCCGACTCTTGATATTATTTCCATTTTATTTATAATCAAATATTTCTTGTATTTCATTTGTATTCATACTTGCTTGATATTTTCTGCTTTATCGAGACAACTTTCATTTCAGTTTCCATAAAATTGGATAAAATTTCCATCAAATTTTTTGAATAAATTCTTTAATTTATTTGCAATTACATTCCATTTTGTTTTATTCAATTTTTCTTACAACTTTTTTTCTTTATATAAGTTTATATTTGTATAATTTATTCTTTCTTTTAGTTTGTTCTTTTCTCTTTTTTTATCAATTCCTATTTAAATTTTTGACAAATATATAAAAGCTTTATTTAAATTTCCTTTTGCTACATTATTTCGTTTCTAATTAGTGTTTAAATTTAATTTCCATTTAGTTTCGAATCAATTTATGCTACATTTTATCTCTTTAATTTAAATGTAATTTCCATTTAGTTTCGAATCAATTTATGCTACATTTTATTTCTTTAATTCGCTCCATTAAGATAAGTTTACTCTAAAATATTTCTATCAAATTTAAAAACAATTCTTGTGAATTTTCTTTTCAATTTCTTCCTACATCATAATAAATTTTTTTCGAGTTATCTTAAATTTCACTCCATTAAGATGAGTTCACTCTAAAAAATTTCTATTAAATTCTTGTAAATTTTCTTTTCAATTTCTTCCTACATCAAATTCAACTTCTTTTCGAGTTATCTTTAATTTCACTTTAATTCGTATTCCATCTTTCAATTCAATTTGTATTGTTTTCCACTTCCATTTCATAAACTTCATTCGTCTATTGTTTATAAACGGAGTTAAACATGGCGCCCCCCCAACTTACCCCTCATCTCTCAATCTTTCACTGTCTCCCCTCTCTCTCTCGCTCTTTTTGCTCTGTCTCTCTCTCTCTCTCTCTCTCTCTGGTTGTTGTGCCCCTTTCCTCATGATTGTTTGTCTGATTTTCCGGTTTTCAACATATTCATTTGCATATATGGAAATGCCAAAAACATGGCCGAAAAATTGAATTGAACTTGTGTCCATGTCCATGTCACTCAGTCAGACAGTCCTTCAGTCCGTCCATCAGACCAAAGGCAGCGGCAGTGGCAGTGAGTTTCATCTCACTTCGTCCTGTCTCGTCGGCAATATGTCGGTTTTGTTTTATGGCTGTGTGGCATGAAGCCTGAAGGAAGGATGGCTTCCAATACCAAAACCCATGCCCCGCAACCCATCCATCCAATGAATGACCAAACACTTTGGCTTTATCAGGACAAACCTTCTGGTCATATCCAAAATGATGATGATGAAACCCCTTTTTGACATTTAACGTAAATGCTTTCGTTATTATTGTTATATGACGCATGTCACAGCACTACCATCCCAAATTCTCATGGGGCCCAAAGAGAGAGACAGAGAGAGAGAGAGAGAGAGAGAGGAAACTTTAGTGTTTTGTTTAACCTTTGCGCTTACCCAGAGCAAAACTATGTCAAGCAACATTTGCTTTTGGATGATTTTCGGGTTCGGGGGAAATCTGTATGTTTAAAATTTTAATGAGCGGCACATTTAATTTTAATGTTTTGCGAACATGTGTTCATTAAGGTATGTTTGTCTGACCGAGCGACCCAGGGAATGATTTAAAGTTTCATCTCCAACTTTTTGCCGTGTGGAAGGAATTCAAGTTAAAGGTTATCACATCTATTAGAGAAAGCAATTGCTTGATTTCAATCGCCCATACTTAAAATAATGAGGCCTTGATTCAACACAAATTCACGACTTGAAAGGCTCTTGTGTATATATTGGTTACTATATAGTAGAAACTTTGGGTTAGCTGAAGCTGATAAGCGCAATCATTACGCTCGATTAAATCCTCAATTCCTCTCTCTCTCTCTCTCTCTGTGGCTGTCTCTTTCTCTTTGGGCGGTTGAACGTTTAGTGATTGATTTGAAATTGGTTAGCGCTGATTTCACACAATCTATTTTCCTCTATGCACATGTCTGTGTGTCTGTGTGTGTATGAGCATTTTCCATTTTACTTTGCTCTGAAAAATAATTACGAAAAAAAAGCCTTTGCCAAGGTTAGTCCATGGCACGGTCTTTTGGTTTTCGGAGGGGGGAGGAGAACATCATTGAATTCAACATTGTTTAATTGGGCGTATTTGATTTGCGGCCTAGAAGGCAACAATCATGCGTGGATGTGCTTCTAGATGAGATAATGACTTGATTCGCAGCGGTTTGGGCGCCATGATTACATCGATAATCAAAGCAAAAATTTCTAGAGTTCAATGTTTCGAATATTTTTGATAATTTCTCGCCTACATCTAGTGAGTTCTTTGACTAATTTGAGTACCCAGTGTGTTGTTAATTAACTAATGTAAGTCGTTCCACTGAGGCTTCACCCATTTAGCAGGATAAGGTGAGCTTCCCCATTTCACTGAGATCTGTATTCGAATAAAACCTATGCAATCTTTTTACTTTAAGCTATTCCTTCAAAATATTTCACGTTTACCTTAGAATAAAAAAGGACACTTGAGTTTGAATGAATGTTTGACGATTATTGGTGAAACATGACTCCTAAGTGCGATTCGAAATAAATTAATGGCCTGGAGAAATAAGAGACTGTTGCTGACCCCCAAGCCAAATCCGATTTTAATGCGTGTATTAATAGTTTCAGGCGTATTTCATTGGATTGGATTTACTCCATTTGAATGACAACGCAAAATATAGAAGATTCTCTTACATTTGCCTTATGGCAATTCGAAAACACCATTTACTAAATTATAATTTTTTTTAAAAACTTTGCAAAAGCTATAACTTTTTATAGGCAATATGAATGTAAGGATATAGAAGCTTTGGAAAATTTTTCTTACGCAGAATAAATAATTTGAATTGAACTAGTTAAAATTATTGCTTGAAAATACCAAAAAAAAATGCTATGGGAATTATTTTAGTACTACATTTAGACACTGCTTTATTTAACAGCTGATATTTGTTATTTTTTTTAGTTTGGTTTGATATTGCATACTAGATACACTTATACTATAGAAAATTGTTTAAAGTTTTCATGATAATAATAGATAATACAATGTTAAATAAAAGATATATTAATTTTAAGTTGAATTTCATATTGATTAAATTTATACATATTATATGATTATTTTCTCGTGGCAAAACCGATCCACATTCACATTAATCAAGCTTGTACAAATGAAGAAGTGAAAAATCAAGTGTGACCAGTCTAACCAAATGATATTATTCGAATGTTAGGGGTGTTCCAACATTCGGTTTTGTCAAACTAATTGTGTAATTGTGTAACTCTAAAAGATTTGTATATTTTTCAACCATTTAAATAAGTCCAAATAAAAGTAAAGCTATAGTAATTTCAGGCCAAAGGAGTGAATATTAATCTCAAATTAATACTTGTGCTTATTATGCCAGAATCATATTCGTTTTGAAAGAACATTTTGAACTAGTTTTCATAAGCAAATTCACATGCAAATGGATAATTAAAGCTAGAAAAAAATCTAATTTTTATAAGGTTTTAAATAAACTATGTTTGATTTGAAAGAACAGAGGAAAACCAAAAGAGTTTTTATGATTTGGAATAACTTGAAAACCGAATCGAAGACCGAGTTGAATACAGACTTTTAAAATCCTGGATTCGTTTAATTGTGCCGATAGGTTTTCCCACAACCCACAACGGTCTCTGTTGGAATTATATTTAACTCTGTTGGTTTTTGTTTCAAGAACATATCTATATCTTTCCTGCCAAATCATGACAGTTTTTTGTCTGATCAATTCAACTATAAGAGGGTTAGCCTCTTGGTTGTGTCTTTCAATATTTGACGAGTGAAATTAAAGCCACAGTACATACGCTTTGTTAATTTTCTTTAATGTATGCAATATTTTTATTTCGCTTTAACAACTCTCATCAAACCACAGTGACCCAAATGTAAGTACGCCTCTGCTCCATTGGTTCTTTTTAACCACTCATCGCATCAGCAATGATAATTCAATTATGAAACATTATTTTTACAGTCTGCGTTACCATAAACGCATTACGTTCGCGTTAATGAAGAGTTATGCAGATGATGGCCTCCCGCGACCTCAGACTAGACTTCAATAACGAAACGAGGTGGGAACGAGAAATAGTAGAGAAGTGAAGCCTATAAAAAAGAGCCTCAGACTCCGGCCATTAACATAACCCAGACCAAAAGTCCATTAAAACTGCACACAGCATAAACCTTCACCTTTGGCTCTCTCTCTCTTTAACGAAGGGACCTGCGGTTGAGTAGGCAGCGAGATGGCTAAAAGGACTTTCAAACTCCTCGGACAACTGCAGTGAAAAATTTTCTGCAGTGAATTTGCTAAATTATTAATTAACCTCAAACAATTAAAAGTGAAATGTTTAACAAAACGAAAAAAAAAAAACCGAAAGGAGTTCAGATAATTAAGCCAGACGTTGGCTACTTTTCGAGAGAGAGAGCGAAGGACTTGGGCGTAAAATATTTAAAAATGCTATTAAACAGCGTGGAATTAATTTACAGGTGGAAAAGAATAAAGAAAGAAAAGCGAAAAGACCAGGTAAACGGAGCCAGAGCTGAACTGAAGTTGGGGTTGGATGTGGAGTTGGAGTTGGCACATGGCCGATAAACAATGTAGATTGTAATTAACTTGACCAGAGTACAGGGTACAGAGCACAGAGAATCCAGGTGTGGCTTAATTGCATGCACAAAATGTGAACGCAGGCACCAAAGTGAACGAATGAATGACTAAATGAATGAATGACATTCATTTTCGCATGCCTCTCCATCTTCTTTTGCTGCACTTCCGTTTGCCACACCGGAAGTGAGGTGCCCAGCGAGATAAAGGCTTGGACTATGGATAAAAAGATCCTCCTTCTTCCGTTTTTTCCCGATGGTTGGCTTGTGAATGGGATGGGGATGGGTATGAGGCAGATGAGCAATTGGGACGCTCTCGAATTTCATAAGGTATTCTTCTCATTGAAAATAATTAAAATGCGTCAAGCGTTCAAAATCAAGCAGCGTGGAAATTTAATTGTATTGATGGGATGCCAGCCAGTTGCTACTGCATTATGGATTGCATTCAATTTCTGAGAAGGGGGTAGGGGGGCAGGAACAACAAATGAGAATTTCTCCTTGACAGAATCGAAGATAAACAACGGAAAATAAAAAACATCTATATGCACAATAGATCAAATGAAGCTGCAGCAGAGAAAGGAGTATATCATTAAGAATACTCGTCAAATGACCTGAAATGCAGACTGAGAGAAAAGCTCAGGCAAATAATGAGAAAAACAACAATAATTGTGCACTTTTCAATTGAATTTACACGACAAAAGCAAACTGTCTGAGCTGCTTATGTTAAAAGGGAGCGAAAACAACAATTAATTCATAATTGTAATGCTCCAGTTTCATAATGGAACTTTAAATTTTAGTTGAATTTAATTAAAAGTCGCTTCAATTGGGGACTCAAATAAATGTGCTAAAATCAAGCGAGCTTATAGACGTCGAGTTTCATTTAAGTTACGTTCAAACAATCCTATAGCTAAGCATTGGACTGAGTCATAACTGAAGCTAAGGTCCACATATGACAGCAACTCTGAATTCGGTCAATATGTGAATTTTGTAGGGAACATTTAGGCAACTTAACTTTATGGCTTTACGAGCATTCACAAAAAAGCAACTAAAAGACAAGGACAAAACAAGTTAAGAAACAAATCGAGAAACATTGTTAGAATTTTATGAGGAATTTCGTTTTATTTTAGACGTTTATATTGCGATCTTTTCACATCGGACAATAAGAAAATTTGGCTAGATTCTTGCGCTTTCTAGGAAAGAGTTATTGTTGACTCTAGAGTTAGTCCTTGTCTACAATTTACAGGACGCTGACTGAGGACAGTTGAGGCTGCGAGTAGCGAAAGTCATGTGCCGAGTCTTCTCCATGTTGACAATAAAATTTCAAGAATAATAATTTTGAATTAGAATGTCATTGATTTAATATCATTTAATATAAGCGTTTTCTTAATGACAAAAGCTATGTTAGAAGCAATTATACCGAATGCCTTCCCAGTATTTTATAAAAAAACAAAATTGATTGACAAGGATCAGATACAACAGTATTTCAAATCCACAAATTTATCATCCCAGAGCCAAAAATCCAGCCTTGAGTACAAATTCTCAATTGCACCAAGTTTGTTGTTCATAGCATACTTTTCGGAACGAAAAAAAAAATTATACTTGGATAATTTTCTGCTCTTTAAAGTTGAGTTAAATCCCAAACCGATTGATATCACGATTGCAATAAGACTCAAACTCCATTTAGTCTGACAAGTCTATCAATATTTTTTTTGCAATCAATAACTTTATGCCTAGTGGGCAATTTAAATCCTCTCAACCCACAAATACAGCACATACAAGTGGGTGTGTGTATACAATTATGCATAAAGGCTTAATTTTTATATGCAAATTTCCTTTTCATCATTTGCTCTACTTACTTATTTTTCTTTACTTTCTACTTTTTTATCCTTTCTCTTTTCCTCTTTCTTTTTTTTTTTTTAAATACATA
Organism: Drosophila sucinea; assembly: GCA_018150745.1. Classification (NCBI taxonomy): domain Eukaryota; kingdom Metazoa; phylum Arthropoda; class Insecta; order Diptera; family Drosophilidae; genus Drosophila; species Drosophila sucinea. The sequence goes on along the minus strand of JAECWP010000154.1, from coordinate 52,172 downwards.
AAACACATGGTTTCTTTCCCATAGTGGTGAGAGCAGAAAGTGAAGAAGCCCAAGGCCATATGCATGATACGACCCGCAGATGTCATTGACAATAAAAATAATAACACCCCATGAACACATTTAACAGCAACAACAACAACAATCAAACATTTTGATACCCCTCAAACATTGGAATGGCGAAGGTATTTATATATATATAGGATCTACTTTTCCATTATATTCATGAATCTCATCATTACTCTAGATCTTAGCAACAAGAATAAATTCTTATGTGTCTCTTCTCTAGTTTGTACAGGAGTTTGCATGGGTAGATTGACTTGACTATTGATGGACATGCAATCGATCTTCATCCAATTAGCTCAAGTCTTCTCATTGCTAAAGAAAATTCACTACGAAGAAAATAAATTACAAAAAGATTTTTTTCGAAAATGTTGTGGAATGTATTTGACTTTAATTTTGTGATCTCAACTTTATATATTGATCAGATTTATTTGACTTGTTGATCAAGAATCTCGAATGATAACAAGTTTAAACATTTGCCAAATGAATTTTCAAAAAGAAATAGAGGATTCTTGAGTCTGATAAATGTCTCTATGTTTACGGGGTTTTATTTCGAATTCGATTAATAACAGTTGTTTGTATTTAAAAATAATTCAAATGGATTCGATGCAATTTACTTTTGTATACATATATGATTACGATTTAAACATTAAATTTTAGAGTGATCAATTAAGGAAGAACCATGTTACTTGGTGGATCTCAAAAATAAAAATAAATGATACGACCAACTATTTGAAATCTCAGATACAGATACATAGTAAATTTACCAACTGACCAATCAATTGAAAAAATGTTAATTGTTTAATAATTTTGTTTTCAGCATATTGTAAAAGCGTTTGTTTGCTACACGGTATCCTAAAGTCGTTGCTGCAACTTTGATGCCGTCGACTGGTTTTTTATCAATCACAAAATAAACATTCGACTCACTGGGCAAAGAGGATGAGGTACTCCAGGATGGGGTGACTTGGATGGAGGGAAAGGGGCGTTTGGGAGGGTATTTGTTATTGGTATATTTTTATGCCCTTGCTTTCATTGCAAACAATTTTTTATTACAATATTTATTTGTAGGTATTACATGTGCCGCCCGCGATATCAGAAAAATATACATAAAATGTATTTTAATTTTCACAGTTCCCAACAACACAGACGCCCAAAGTCAGTGGGTGGGAAAACAAGAGAAATCATAATTGAAATAAAAATAATGGCCATAAAAATTGCTATTTTTATGATTTGTTTGACAATGGCCAAAGAAAACGAAGGAAATGTTGTATGTAAGTACATAAGTAGAGTGAAATTCAAACCTGAAACATGTTCAACATAATTTTTCAGCGCAGGCAATTTTTCATTTGCAATTTTTCCATGGAAAAGCTTCTGTTGACAAAAAAAAAGAAAGCAAAATGGAAAGAAAGTAAGTAAAGACGTACATACATACATACATACGTATATAGTATATATGGACCAGACTCATAAATACGAGCGCAAAATCAATTGACAATTTATATTGTTGGAAGCATAAAAAATGAGAGAGTGGAGGCGGTCGAAGAGAAATCTATATTAAATTACGAGCCAGCTAACAAAATGGCAAAATAATAATAATAAAACCGACACACACAAACACACACACACGCACGAACAGAGAATACATATACATATATATATACGGTATCGACAAAAATACATATATCTATATGTTTTTATTGGTACTCTTACGAAGGATTCCTTTAGTTTTAGTCAGATATTTGTAGCATTAATATGAAAGGAAGAAGTAATTCTTAATAAACACATCAATGAAAACAAAGATTAGTCTGTATATTGGGAAGAAGAAATTATTTCGCTTGTCTAGGCCCTAAGAGAGAGGGTTAACCCATGGCTATATCTAAGGGCCCGCGTTTTTTCTAACCCAAGACATGACAAAATTAAGTAACCTGGACTACGAGAAGATGAAATAGAATCAGTAGAAATCAGACTACGAATTTCCTTAGATTTTTCATTGAAAGTTGATGTTATTCAGATAAATTATTATTCTGAGTTTTCTTTCTTATTCCCAGGATTCAATTGATATACTTCTTAAATACTTATTTTAATGAATTGAATTGAGGTAAATTATAATTAATTTCTTTCCCTTAAATATGTGATTTAAAAACCTTTAAAATTATAAGCACCAATTCCATACACAAAGAGAAACTATTAATTTGAACACATTGGGTAAATTAAAAAAAAATGTCCGCAGGTATCTATTCAATTTTTTATATCTCTGATAGGGTATACAAAGTTTGTCATAGGCCAAATTGTCGGGGGCCTCTGTCTGTTCTTTTTTTTTTTTTTTTTTTTGGTATCCTCCATTGTGATGCTGTTGCCGTGGCCGTTTCTGTTGTGCCCAATTGCCTTAAAATTGTAGCGAGTGTTAAGTGGGCGCACGTTAAAAAAACATTTAACGTTTTTATTTACGATAAAAAACAAAACAAAATTGCCAACAAAAAAGGGCACAAATTTCAGTGTTCGAGTGTGTGGGTTGAGTTTGTTGGATAAAGCGTAGTGTTCTGTCCATGGCACTAGGTACTTGTACCGCACAAAAAAAAAAACCAAAAAAAAGGATATTGGAATCGAAAGTGAATGGCCGACACACAAAAACGGAAATTAAAGTGAAAATATAGAAAAGCGAAATGGGAAATCAAAGGGTGGAGCCTAAAATGAATGAGCCTAATGGAATTTATGACAAAAGTCAAAAGTGCAAGTAACGAATTCATTCAGTAATCCGAAAGGAGTGAAACTTAAAAGTGATGAAATTCACGTAAGTAATTCGAAACATTCAAGGTTATTTATTTTTTTCTGAATCTGTAACTTGTTGAGAATATTGTGAGAGCATACAAAACTGACTCAAATATAGATGCTTTAATTCAAATCTTTAATTCGATTCTTTGGCGAACTTAGTTTTTTAAGTCGGTGAATATCATAATCCAAAATCTTGTTACTATTCAATAAAACCACTCGAACATTTAAAATGCCCAAAAAAATAAAATATATACGTACGTTGTTTACTTGTAGAAAAACACTTTGATTACATTCTGATTACTTGATTACATTCTTAGGACGCTTTTTGACTTCCAGAACCATGTTAATAGTTTTTCCTTATCGATTTGGTATGCCTCTTCAATTGTTTACCGGAAAACAATTTTTTTTTGGCACCTTATAAGAATCACTTCTGCGGACGGACATTTAAAAATTTTTACAAATCAAAATTTTATCAAAGATGCTTAAAATATAATATTATAGCGTGTATGTAGAATAAATAAACCCAGATCATTACTAGTTCTAAAAAACATTTTTAATTTTGTTGCTCAAATAGATAGAAGTTCCTTAAGAGCGTTTGCTGATGGCCTTCTTCCGGAGAAGCGAGGAATAGTGTGTCCAGTTGAGTATCCAGGTATTAAAGCAAACGCTTTTCCACAGTTCCAGCAAATCACCTCGAAGCGTCGGCATAGTGTCTTGGATACTTAGTAAATTTGAAGTTATTATCAGTATTCTCGCTGGTAAATGGTAATGAAATACCAGAAATAGTAAATCACGAATTTGCCACAAATTCGTGCCAATAATCAGCATATTGAAGTGAACCTTAAAAGCCAATTCTGTTGTTTTTCTTTTAAAAAACTATGATCAGTTTAGCAATTAAAAATAATTTCTAGAAATCGAGAATTTTTTGGATCTTTCGATATAATTCATAGTCATGCTATTGAAGGATCTTTACAACCGGGTCCTGGACTTGACTGAGTTGGAGCTTCATGGAGAAAATACTCATTTGAAATATTTAAACTTCGTTTATACGTTATCGATGTGTGGTATTTAAATTTTAAAAAGGTTCAGAAATATATTAGCCTTACTCGATGAGTAACTGAGTTGTTCGTGTGTTTTTCCAACTTCTTATCCAAGTATTCATTTGTTTAATGTTCTTTAACTGCTTTTTGGTCTCTTGAAAATTCTGAAATTTCCACTTGCAAATGAACTTCTTTGAGGACTATCAGAAATAGGATAATCTTCCATCAAGTAGTTATCGTTTTCGATTCCTGGATTAAAGAAATATGCACAGAACTAGAAGATTGATAGGTCGCCTGTTTCACTTTACGCCTGCTCAACTGCCACGCCCATTGGCTCCAAATGGTATAATTGGCAATGACAAGACGGATGATGTTGAATACGATGAGCAAGTGGCGGTGCCAAATGAATGCGATTCCACGACAGAATCCACGGATGAAGTGCGGGTAGTGCGTATTCAAAAGGAATTTCAATTGCATCGTCTCCAAGACGGTCCGAAAACGATAGTGGCACTTCGAAAACAAGATGCCAAAGTGTACTATCGCCAAATGGTTGCCATCAGACGCCTGGAAGCGGCTGCCTCCCAATTGTACAAGGAACGTCTCGTGAGGGGCTTCTGTCACCTGTATACGGGAAAGGAAGCCTGTGCTGTGGGCATCAAGGCAGCTATGAGGCAAGAGGATACCCTCATCGCAGGTTATCGGGTCCATGGCTGGGCTTATCTGATGGGCGTGTCAGCCCTGGGCGTGCTGGCCGAGCTGACTGGTCGTCTGAGTGGCTGTGCCAAGGGTAAAGGTGGCTCAATGCACATGTATGGTCAGGGATTCTATGGTGGCACAGGTATAGTGGGTGATCAAGTGCCTCTTGGTGCCGGCATAGCTCTCGCCAAGAAATATTGCGGCAAGGGCGGTGTCTGCTTTGCCTTGTACGGCGATGGAGCAGCCAATCAGGGTCAGATCTTTGAATGTTTCAATATGGCTTGTCTCTGGCAGTTGCCCATGGTGTTTGTCTGCGAGAATAACAACTACGGCATGGGCACGAAAGCGGAGCGAGCTGCCTGCAATATCAAATATTATACCCGAGGAGATTGCCTACCCGGCATTTGGGTGAATGGTCAGGATATACTGGCAGTGCGCAGTGCTGCGGAATTCGCCATAGATTACGCCCAGACGAAGGGGCCTCTGCTCATGGAGTTGAGCACCCATCGCTATTATGGGCATTCCATGTCCGATCCCGGCACTAGCTATCGCCCACGTGAAGAAATTCAAGAGGTCCGCATCAAAAGTGATCCCATCAATAGTTTCCGACTGCTTTGCCAGGGCAATGTAGTCCTCTCACAGAACGAACTCAAACAAATCGACGACGAGGTGCGTCATGAGGTAAATGCAGCCATCAGGAAGGCCAAAAAGGATGACGAATTGCCTCTGTCGCATCTTTGGAGCGATGTTTATGCTGGGCATGTCGAGGGCAAGATGCGCGATGTCCATGGCTACAATTTGAGGCACATCAAAACCAGGGCAAGGAATGCCTAAAACTGTTACAATATTACAAAATTTTCAATTAAATATCAGATTTTACTATAAGTAGATAAATAACTAGTAATTTACATTTTAAATACAATGTGGAATCAATAAAATTCAAAAAAAAATTAGATTCTTGATTAGTTGACTCAAAAAATTGCTCAAAAATAATATAAATTAAAATGTTATGTTTTTGTTGGTTAATACCAAAGATACAAGTCTAAAAAATATTTATACCAAATTTTAAATCAATCGGACATGAGAATATAAAAAATAAATAAAAAATAATTTCGAGAAAAACAATTCTGTTGCAATACTAAGAAGTATATTATTTTTAAAATAGTTGGAATGTTTAAAAAAGTTATGAATATAGAAAAAATAACAAAATTGTGATTTTTTCATGGTACCCCAACAAAATTGTCAAACTTACTAATTTAATAATTGATATTGTTTTTATGTGTTTCAGGAGAGATTTTCAAAATATACCTTAATTCATAGTCACTTATATTCAGGGACTGTAAGTTTTTAAAGTCCTGAATTAAAATTTTATTGTATAAATTATAAAAAAACAAATCAATCTAAATGGATCTTAAGACTAAAATTGTATGAAAATTGTTACACTATAAGAACGTATGAGATATCGGGGTATGCGAAACAAGTTTAATATATGAATTTAGTTTTATTTGGTATTAGTTTTCTCACCTTGAGCATGGTGTATCCAATTCGGCCCGGCGGCTTACTTCCGTTCTCTAAGGTAAAGTTTGTCTTCTTTAACTTTTTTTTTACTTCTTTAACTTGTCCAAGTGGCATAAGTCATAACTTTCATTAACATTTTGCGTGCTCTCTTTGGAATTTATGCTAAATGATCAACGGCAGCTGCTTACGTCTACGTTTTATTTGCCAAGCAAAACGAAAACAATAATTTAGCACGGCGAACTGCTGCACAAGCAAAAAAAAATGTATCACAACTGAAGCGGCTCAAGGAACAGAAGAAAAAAGAGGAAAGAGAAAAGAAAAAAGGGTAAACAGGAAACGGAAGTACACACACACACACACACATATGTACGTATCCTGGATGCGACGAGCCATTGAGGCCAGCACCCGCAGGAGTAGGAGAAGAACTCCGCCACCGCCCACATCCACTTCTTAAACTCTCGCACTCATTTGCCTTTGCGCTCACGTCTGTGTAATTTATGCCAAAAAACCAGTGGAACGGGATCAAAACTCTCATGCAGTTGCTCTTATACCCTTTCTTAAGATTATAACTGGTGACTTGCTCTATAGTCAACCAATGTATCCATTAACCTACTGAAAAGCACCATTAGAAACGTTTTTGGGGTAACCTTGATAATTCCAATCGATTTGGTACAAACACTACTATGCACTATAGTCGAAAATATTCTAGTCTATGTGGAATGAAATCGTAAACTGAAGATAAGTTTATATCAACTGCATATCTTGCTAGTCAAAAATATCAATATCTAGGAACTAAAGTTAAAATTTAATATGACTATTCTGTTAGGGTATACAAACTGCAGGAATTTTTTCTGTTCGTCATCGTCTCATAAGCCTTGGAAAAATGTTTTTCCGTATATTATACTCGTTTGTACGTGTGTGTAAGTAGGTACACATCATGTATAATATAAATATTTGTATTCTGTTTGACATTTATTGTTTTCTTTTTTAATGTTTCGAAATTATGCAGATTTCGTTTTATTTAAATATCTAATTTTGGTCAATTTGGTTTGGGACAAACTGATTTCAGGATGCTCTATACAGTAAACTATATTGATGGAAAACTATATGTACATATATAAATTCTCACAAAAGAAAAATATTGGAATTATTTGCTTCCATTATGTAGCGTTGGAGTTAAGGCAATACACCTTCTCAAATTATTAATAATATTTGAAAGAACGATCTCTTACGAAAACTAGAAAACCAGACAAAGTCAAATAGTCCACACTTAGCTTTATGAGTTGTCTTCTTTTGATGTCTATATGAAAGGCAAATCAATTATATAGGTTAGATACAGGAGATGTTTCTAATGCAAACCAAATTATCATTTGATCTATACTTATTAGATAGCATTTGATGGTGATATTGAGTATATGGTGAATATTGTATAAAGATATTGAAATATCATTGTCGTTGATTAAATAAAAAATAGAAATATAACTATCGTTCATAATGAAATAATTGATTTGAGGCTAACAAGTTTAAAATGTGCAAAACCAAAACAAATGTAAAGATCTATCAATCAGGAGACTCGAAACTATGAAATAGCTAACGGACACTGTCTTCATATTTCTTCCTATTTTAAAACTATATGTACATCGATGACTAATAAAGGAATTCAAGATTTTAGACTCTGTGCAAAATATGCATTCCGAAATTTTAGATTTCCTATGATTCTAGTTAAATTACCCGTGAGAAAAGTAACTCTATATTAGATTATATAACTGTGAACCGATAATGCAGCATCTTACCAGATTAGATTTCCTTAGCACTTTGCGATTGAACCAAATTGTCCTGCTTGAGCCACGGGATGATATAGCAATAAAAACGACATTTACAAATTGCCACTATCTTTTAGATGTTACAATATAGAAATCCATAATGCTTCTGCTAAATGCACAAATTCAGCTTTAAAATGAGCCATGAATTCGTTTTAAACCTACTACGTCATTAGGAAGCAACAATGAACACAGCAAACGCACATTCTGTTTATATAGTTTCCATTGGAAGAATCTACAACGGGAAATAAAATAACATCTAGATTCTAGATGGATAACATATGCATTCTGGACACATAGTTACCGCCACATCATCCGTATATATGGTCATCTGGGTTACCCTAGGCAATGGATAACAGATGATTTACAGGGTGTTTGGCAGCCGGAAATGAGATATCACACACGACTTAATACATTAAGCATCCGGAGAAGCGTCGGATGCCAAAGCTGTTCGATGAGGAGTACGGGAAATGTGCATCAAACTGGAATCAATCGGGATGGCTCGTGCCGTCGCCCCCAAAGACACCACCCACCCTTAGAATCAGAATGTCAACTAGTTAATTGTTTAAAAAACATCCGAATGCTCATATATTTCTGATTCTCGCCGGTTGCACACTGTAGGCGCCATGTGGATTTTGTTGCCGGTTATGTTAATTTATAAGCAATTCTACAATTGAAGTTTACTTTCTATTCTGGTTATTGCGTGCCATATCCTTGGGGAAGGAGCGCAATGGAGGTGTACGAATACGACGGGCCTCACGGGAACGATTGCGCACCACTTTGGAATGGATGGCGCAAGAGACACAGTAGTGCAATTTTGCATAGAGTTTGGGCAGAACATACGAATCCCAGATGCTGGCCTCGGAGATGTCACGCACAGCGGCCGCCTCAACAATGTTGCGGATAACGAACTTCTTGATAGCCTTATCCTTGGGCACACAGCGGGCACAGTTGGTGCAACGCACGGGCTTCACATGGCCGCGATTGTGCTTGTTGCGTCCTCCATTACGACGCTTCTTCGTCATCGTGCTTTCAACTGCAGATGGTTTAGGGTAGATGCATTAGCATTTTTATTATATTTTAAAGACCGGATGGCACTTATAATTACCTTATTTCTTTTTTACAAAATCCACTAAGAGAAATCCGCGTGTTCACGCCAGGCGACACTTATGCGAAAAGAGAGTTGCCAGCTTAATTTTTCGGTACGTATAGAGTTGCCATTGAAACAACACCTTGAAATTTTACAACACTAGTACGGTTGCTTTTAAGTTATCGATAAGTCGCGTTCGTTGTCAACGGTTGAGGATCCGTGGCCAAATTAACAGTCAACGACTAAAAAGTATATATTTAATTGTCTTAATAAGTAGAAAACTAAAAGATTTTCTAAGGTTTACTTTAAAGTTTAAGCCGTACACCAAAGAATTTAATTGATCTGAAAACCTTGTTTTGCCTAATAGATATTTTCAACCAGCCGCAACCATTTTTAAATCCATAAATTTCTATATTTACTAAACAAATAGTGTAGCAATTTTAAAACGCGATTGCTTCGGTATTCTATTAATTATACCACAATATTTTATTTATAAATCAAATTTGTTTATTATCATACATTTTCCAGAAGTAATTTAGAGGCGATATCGATGGCACTATCGATGGTCGAGCACTATCGAGTTTTACTACTATCGATGGTGCCGCACGATAGTCTTCGATAGTGCCTTCGATAGTTGTGCTTACGCATCACTGAAATAAATTGCGCCTTCATTTCATTTGAATTTTGACAAATTGTTAAAAAAAAAACATCGAAGAAGATATGCTATGCCGAAGTTTGTATACCCTTGCAAGTTCTGGTGTTACTCAATCCCTAAATAGAGTTAGCTAAATGCAAAGACCTTTGAATAGAAACCTGTATCTATACGCCATAACACTGCACGCATGTATGCATGCATACATGTATGCACTGTATGCATGTACATACATATATATGTATGCAAGCAGCATATGTTTGTTTGTATGACAGCTACATACATATACAGTGGCTCACAGCTTATTTCGTGCAGAGGTACAAAAAATTTTAAAAGGGGTATTGCTGCTAAACTATTTCAGATATCGCAACAATTTAAATGCAGCCCTTTTTAGCGATCTATTAATATATATAAAAGCATTTGATTATTATTTTATCTTTTCAAATAATATTAAAAACTTAAAAAAACCAACTCTATCGACGTTTTCTATGTCACAGCTTATTTCGTGCAGAGCAATTAATCTCAAAAAATTGAATCAAAATTTAAATTTATCGTTTGCCATGGCTTTTTATATTGTTTTTTAGAGTTTCTCTAGTACATTTCCATTAAAGTTACTAACTTTCCAGAGATTTTCTTGGAGATTAACCCTATTTCTTTAACCAAGCCGATTTCAGGCCATTTTTCAAGCAAATTGACCATTTGTCAATAGCCACATCCAAAAAAAAAACACATTTTTTTCACTACATTAAGGTTAGGTGCCTAGACTTGCGGATTCATCAGATGAGGGCAGTTCCAGATTACCTAGAAGGGCTCAATACCGCATGAAAGATTAGGGTAGAATTCGTACCATGATGCAAAACTCCTCCGAAGGTCCAATTTTTGTGGGACTTGGGGGCAAATTGTCCTTCTATTGTTGAAGGAACATATCTATCCCATAGATCCATTAATAAAAACCACATTTCCAACGCTCAAAGCTTGCATACAGGCCCAAACCCTATCAGTGTAGCTGCCACATAGAACAGTAAGCAATAGGCTCTTGTTCTGGAGCTCGATATTTAATTGGCGTTGAATATATTGGAACAAAATATGTTTCCAATGTGTCCAAATAGGACTCGACTACGAATATATTGTCATTCTAGATAAATAATGACGAATTTCACGCCCCTTTGGAAAATTTTGGTCTGTAGTACTGGTTGTGCATGTTAATAAATGGATTTGTTCGATATACCTGGCTATAAAAATTATGATCTCACCATGATCTTCACTTTTTTTATACAGAACATGTTTCGTTTACTTTATTCCAAACTTTCGAAGTCAGTTTTAAAGCCGGTAACTTTAAGTTGTCCTTTATTTTTAGGTCTTCGAATCCCTTCCCTGGCTCAGACCAAATTTTGTGTGGTGCATTTTAGCCATTATTTGTCACTCCCTGATTTCAAACAAAGTGTTTAGTGATAAATTAGACAGTAATAACGCATTTCAGAAATATTCAATTGAGTTTTGCCATTTTTGAAATACTTAAGGACATATTTTCGTTGTTGAATCCGGGTAAAAGGATTAATTTTTGTAAGTTTAAAAAAAACCGAATTTCCCGGTATAATCAAATCTATTTAACATATAATAAAATTAGTTAATGATGTGTTCAGAAGGATACAAAAAGAAACTGTAGCATAAATATCACGACTTTCGATTTTGAGTAACTAAAAGTGCCTGCACGAAATAAGCTGTGACATAGAAAATGTCGATAGAGTTGGTTTTTTTAAGTTTTTAATATTATTTGAAAAGATAAAATAATAATCAAATGCTTTTATATATATTGATAGATCGCTAAAAAGGACTGCATTTAAATTTTTGAGATATCTCAAATAGTTTAGCAGCAATACACTTTTGAAAATTTTTTGTACCTCTGCACGAAATAAGCTGTGAGCCACTGTACATATGATAGTCATCCGATTTTGATAAAATTTAGCAAAATTATAGTTTATTATGTATAAATATAAATTATTAAGTTTGGTTAATTTCTGAGTCAATTTTGGTTAATTTCTGAGTCAATCCCTTGTACATACAAATGTACATATGTATATACATTTATAATGTTTTGGCGGTCTTTGTTTACATGTACATTAGCAGAAAAATATGTATGTACATATGTATGTATTTATGCAAATAAAGTATATAACGCAGTTTGGGTTCAAATTGGGTAACAAATAATAGTTTTACATAAGAAACTTTATTTCTGAGGCAGCCACTTGTATGTACAAACTTATATAACGTTTCTGCGGTCTTTGTTTACATGTACATAAGCAGAAAAATATGTTCGTATGTATGCAAATAAAGTATATAACGCAGTTTGGGCAACAAATAATAGTTTTACATAAGAAACTTTACTTCTGAGGCAGCCAATTGTATGTATGTATAAACTTATATAACGTTTCAGCGGTCTTTGTTTACATGTACATAAGCAGAAAAATATGTTCGTATGTATGCAAATAAAGTAGATAACGCAATTTTGGTTCATATTGGGCAACAAATAATAGTTTTACATAAGAAACTTTACTTCTGAGGCAGCCACTTATATGTACAAACTTATATAACGTTTCAGCGGTCTTTGTTTACATGTACATAAGCAGAAAAATATGTACTTATGTATGCAAATAAAGAATATAACGCAGTTTTGGTTCATATTGGGCAACAAATAATAGTTTTACATAAGAAACTTTACTTCTGAGGCAGCCACTTATGTGTACAAACTTATATAACGTTTCTGCGGTCTTTGTTTATATGTACATAAGCAGAAAAATATGTACATATGTATGCAAATAAAGTATATAACGCAGTTTTGGTTCATATTGGGCAACAAATAATAGTTTTACATAAGGAACTTTATTTCTGAGGCAGACACTTGTATGTACAAACTTATATAACGTTTCAGCGGTCTTTGTTTACATGTACATAAGCAGAAAAATATGTACATATGTATGCAAATAAAGTATATAACGCAGTTTTGGTTCATATTGGGCAACAAATAATAGTTTTACATAAGAAACTTTATTTCTGAGGCAGCCACTTGTATGTACAAACTTATATAACGTTTCAGCGGTCTTTGTTTACATGTACATAAGCAGAAAAATATGTTTGTATGTATGCAAATAAATTACATAACGCAGTTTGGGTTCAAATTGGGCAACAAATAATAGTTTTACATAAGAAACTTTATTTCTGAGGCAGCCACTTGTATGTACAAACTTATATAACGTTTCAGCGGTCTTTGTTTACATGTACATAAGCAGAAAAATATGTTCGTATGTATGCAAATAAAGTATATAACGCAGTTTTGGTTCAAATTGGGCAACAAATAATAGTTTTACATAAGAAACTTTATTTCTGAGGCAGCCACTTGTATGTACAAACTTATATAACGTTTCAGCGGTCTTTGTTTACATGTACATAAGCAGAAAAATATGTTTGTATGTATGCAAATAAATTACATAACGCAGTTTGGGTTCAAATTGGGCAACAAATAATAGTTTTACATAAGAAACTTTATTTCTGAGGCAGCCACTTGTATGTACAAACTTATATAACGTTTCAGCGGTCTTTGTTTACATGTACATAAGCAGAAAAATATGTTCGTATGTATGCAAATAAAGTATATAACGCAGTTTTGGTTCAAATTGGGCAACAAATAATAGTTTTACATAAGAAACTTTATTTCTGAGGCAGCCACTTGTATGTACAAACTTATATAACGTTTCTGCGGTCTTTGTTTACATGTACATAAGCAGAAAAATATGTTTGTATGTATGCAAATAAATTACATAACGCAGTTTGGGTTCAAATTGGGCAACAAATAATAGTTTTACATAAGAAACTTTATTTCTGAGGCAGCCACTTGTATGTACAAACTTATATAACGTTTCAGCGGTCTTTGTTTACATGTACATAAGCAGAAAAATATGTTCGTATGTATGCAAATAAAGTATATAACGCAGTTTTGGTTCAAATTGGGCAACAAATAATAGTTTTACATAAGAAACTTTATTTCTGAGGCAGCCACTTGTATGTACAAACTTATATAACGTTTCTGCGGTCTTTGTTTACATGTACATAAGCAGAAAAATATGTTTGTATGTATGCAAATAAATTACATAACGCAGTTTGGGTTCAAATTGGGCAACAAATAATAGTTTTACATAAGAAACTTTATTTCTGAGGCAGCCACTTGTATGTACAAACTTATATAACGTTTCAGCGGTCTTTGTTTACATGTACATAAGCAGAAAAATATGTTCGTATGTATGCAAATAAAGTATATAACGCAGTTTTGGTTCAAATTGGGCAACAAATAATAGTTTTACATAAGAAACTTTATTTCTGAGGCAGCCACTTGTATGTACAAACTTATATAACGTTTCTGCGGTCTTTGTTTACATGTACATAAGCAGAAAAATATGTTTGTATGTATGCAAATAAATTACATAACGCAGTTTGGGTTCAAATTGGGCAACAAATAATAGTTTTACATAAGAAACTTTATTTCTGAGGCAGCCACTTGTATGTACAAACTTATATAACGTTTCAGCGGTCTTTGTTTACATGTACATAAGCAGAAAAATATGTTCGTATGTATGCAAATAAAGTATATAACGCAGTTTTGGTTCAAATTGGGCAACAAATAATAGTTTTACATAAGAAACTTTATTTCTGAGGCAGCCACTTGTATGTACAAACTTATATAACGTTTCTGCGGTCTTTGTTTACATGTACATAAGCAGAAAAATATGTTTGTATGTATGCAAATAAATTACATAACGCAGTTTGGGTTCAAATTGGGCAACAAATAATAGTTTTACATAAGAAACTTTATTTCTGAGGCAGCCACTTGTATGTACAAACTTATATAACGTTTCAGCGGTCTTTGTTTACATGTACATAAGCAGAAAAATATGTTCGTATGTATGCAAATAAAGTATATAACGCAGTTTTGGTTCAAATTGGGCAACAAATAATAGTTTTACATAAGAAACTTTATTTCTGAGGCAGCCACTTGTATGTACAAACTTATATAACGTTTCTGCGGTCTTTGTTTACATGTACATAAGCAGAAAAATATGTTTGTATGTATGCAAATAAATTACATAACGCAGTTTGGGTTCAAATTGGGCAACAAATAATAGTTTTACATAAGAAACTTTATTTCTGAGGCAGCCACTTGTATGTACAAACTTATATAACGTTTCAGCGGTCTTTGTTTACATGTACATAAGCAGAAAAATATGTTCGTATGTATGCAAATAAAGTATATAACGCAGTTTTGGTTCAAATTGGGCAACAAATAATAGTTTTACATAAGAAACTTTATTTCTGAGGCAGCCACTTGTATGTACAAACTTATATAACGTTTCTGCGGTCTTTGTTTACATGTACATAAGCAGAAAAATATGTTTGTATGTATGCAAATAAATTACATAACGCAGTTTGGGTTCAAATTGGGCAACAAATAATAGTTTTACATAAGAAACTTTATTTCTGAGGCAGCCACTTGTATGTACAAACTTATATAACGTTTCAGCGGTCTTTGTTTACATGTACATAAGCAGAAAAATATGTTCGTATGTATGCAAATAAAGTATATAACGCAGTTTTGGTTCAAATTGGGCAACAAATAATAGTTTTACATAAGAAACTTTATTTCTGAGGCAGCCACTTGTATGTACAAACTTATATAACGTTTCTGCGGTCTTTGTTTACATGTACATAAGCAGAAAAATATGTTTGTATGTATGCAAATAAATTACATAACGCAGTTTGGGTTCAAATTGGGCAACAAATAATAGTTTTACATAAGAAACTTTATTTCTGAGGCAGCCACTTGTATGTACAAACTTATATAACGTTTCTGCGGTCTTTGTTTACATGTACATAAGCAGAAAAATATGTACATATGTATGCAAATAAAGTATATAACGCAGTTTTGGTTCATATTGGGCAACAAATAATAGTTTTACATAAGAAACTTTATTTCTGAGGCAGACACTTGTATGTACATACTTATATAACGTTTTTGCGGTCTTTGTTTACATGTACATAAGCAGAAAAATGTGTACATATGTATGCAAATAAAGTATATAACGAAGTTTTGGTTCATATTGGGCAACAAATAATAGTTTTACATAAGAAACTTTATTTCTGAGGCAGCCACTTGTATGTACATACTTATATAACGTTTTTGCGGTCTTTGTTTACATGTACATAAGCAGAAAAATATGTTTGTATGTATGCAAATAAATTACATAACGCAGTTTGGGTTCAAATTGGGCAACAAATAATAGTTTTACATAAGAAACTTTATTTCTGAGGCAGCCACTTGTATGTACAAACTTATATAACGTTTCAGCGGTCTTTGTTTACATGTACATAAGCAGAAAAATATGTTCGTATGTATGCAAATAAAGTATATAACGCAGTTTTGGTTCAAATTGGGCAACAAATAATAGTTTTACATAAGAAACTTTATTTCTGAGGCAGCCACTTGTATGTACAAACTTATATAACGTTTCTGCGGTCTTTGTTTACATGTACATAAGCAGAAAAATATGTTTGTATGTATGCAAATAAATTACATAACGCAGTTTGGGTTCAAATTGGGCAACAAATAATAGTTTTACATAAGAAACTTTATTTCTGAGGCAGCCACTTGTATGTACAAACTTATATAACGTTTCAGCGGTCTTTGTTTACATGTACATAAGCAGAAAAATATGTTCGTATGTATGCAAATAAAGTATATAACGCAGTTTTGGTTCAAATTGGGCAACAAATAATAGTTTTACATAAGAAACTTTATTTCTGAGGCAGCCACTTGTATGTACAAACTTATATAACGTTTCTGCGGTCTTTGTTTACATGTACATAAGCAGAAAAATATGTTTGTATGTATGCAAATAAATTACATAACGCAGTTTGGGTTCAAATTGGGCAACAAATAATAGTTTTACATAAGAAACTTTATTTCTGAGGCAGCCACTTGTATGTACAAACTTATATAACGTTTCAGCGGTCTTTGTTTACATGTACATAAGCAGAAAAATATGTTCGTATGTATGCAAATAAAGTATATAACGCAGTTTTGGTTCAAATTGGGCAACAAATAATAGTTTTACATAAGAAACTTTATTTCTGAGGCAGCCACTTGTATGTACAAACTTATATAACGTTTCTGCGGTCTTTGTTTACATGTACATAAGCAGAAAAATATGTTTGTATGTATGCAAATAAATTACATAACGCAGTTTGGGTTCAAATTGGGCAACAAATAATAGTTTTACATAAGAAACTTTATTTCTGAGGCAGCCACTTGTATGTACAAACTTATATAACGTTTCAGCGGTCTTTGTTTACATGTACATAAGCAGAAAAATATGTTCGTATGTATGCAAATAAAGTATATAACGCAGTTTTGGTTCAAATTGGGCAACAAATAATAGTTTTACATAAGAAACTTTATTTCTGAGGCAGCCACTTGTATGTACAAACTTATATAACGTTTCTGCGGTCTTTGTTTACATGTACATAAGCAGAAAAATATGTTTGTATGTATGCAAATAAATTACATAACGCAGTTTGGGTTCAAATTGGGCAACAAATAATAGTTTTACATAAGAAACTTTATTTCTGAGGCAGCCACTTGTATGTACAAACTTATATAACGTTTCTGCGGTCTTTGTTTACATGTACATAAGCAGAAAAATATGTTCGTATGTGTGCAAATAAAGTATATAACGCAGTTTTGGTTCAAATTGGGCAACAAATAATAGTTTTACATAAGAAACTTTATTTCTGAGGCAGCCACTTGTATGTACAAACTTATATAACGTTTCTGCGGTCTTTGCTTACATGTACATAAGCAGAAAAATATGTTTGTATGTATGCAAATAAATTACATAACGCAGTTTTGGTTCAAATTGGGCAACAAATAATAGTTTTACATAAGAAACTTTATTTCTGAGGCAGCCACTTGTATGTACAAACTTATATAACGTTTCTGCGGTCTTTGCTTACATGTACATAAGCAGAAAAATATGTACATATGTATGCATGCAAATAAAGTATATAATGCAGTTTGGGTTCATATTGGGCAACAAATAATAGTTTTACATAAGAAACTTTATTTCTGAGGCAGCCACTTGTATGTACAAACTTATATAACGTTTCTGCGGTCTTTGTTTACATGTACATAAGCAGAAAAATATGTTTGTATGTATGCAAATAAATTACATAACGCAGTTTTGGTTCAAATTGAGCAACAAATAATAGTTCTACATAAGAAACTTTATTTCTGAGGCAGCCACTTGTATGTACAAACTTATATAACGTTTCTGCGGTCTTTGCTTACATGTACATAAGCAGAAAAATATGTTTGTATGTATGCAAATAAATTACATAACGCAGTTTTGGTTCAAATTGGGCAACAAATAATAGTTTTACATAAGAAACTTTATTTCTGAGGCAGCCACTTGTATGTACAAACTTATATAACGTTTCTGCGGTCTTTGCTTACATGTACATAAGCAGAAAAATATGTACATATGTATGCATGCAAATAAAGTATATAATGCAGTTTTGGTTCATATTGGGCAACAAATAATATTTTTACATAAGAAACTTTATTTCTGAGGCAGCCACTTGTATGTAAATACTTATATAACGTTTTTGCGGTGTTTGTTTACATCTACATAAGCAGAAAAATATGTACATATGTATGTATGCAAACAAAGTATATAATGCAGTTTTGGTTCAAATTGGGAAACAATTGCATAAGAAACTTTATTTCTGAGGCAGTCACTTGTAAAAAGGTACATATGTATGTATGTTAGTATATTAATATTAGTCAGAAGTATAAAGTACATATACATATGTACATACTATATATTCTTGATCAGCATGACAAAACGAATTTAAATGCGTTTGTCCGTCTGTCTGTCTGGATCAACAGCTTTTCCTCCTAGACCGCTATAGCTACTGCAGGCATTGCATATGTCGGATTCATCCGGATCGGACGACTATATCATATAGCGCCCATAGGAACCATCGGTCGAAAAAAGAGTTTTAGATCAATAATTTCATACTTTTTCAATTGATTAACATAAAACTTAACATATGGCAGTTTACTATACATCCAAACGTCCATGCCAAATTTTATCAATATCGGACTACTATATCATTTAGCTCCCATAGGAACAATCGGACCAAAAATAGTTTTGTTTCTAAAAACTTTTTTGTTTTCTTTGTTATCATTACCAAACTTGGTAAATAAAATTGACCAAATTATAATCGTATCAAATTTGATCAAAATCAAATAACTATATGGTATATGATAAATAGAAAATTGTGGTTGTGAAAAAACTATCGCTGACTATCGATTGTGTGCGCTACCGATAATATACAACCTCTAAAGTGAATGATTGGTTGACGTTCTAAATATCAAAGGAAAAGTCACACATAATTATTTTTTCTGAAAACTAAACCAAAATAATCAGATTGATACAAAGTGGTTATTCTTCTTGATATTGCTATTTCAAACGATAGTTCTAAAATAACCATCGATAGCTTGCGTCATCGATACATATCAAACGCGTTTGCGTTTTTTGCAGTGCTGCCAGAAGTTTAAACCGCGGTTTAGCTTCTGGCAGCACTGCCAACGTTTAGTTATACGAGTTTTCACCATCGTTTTTAAATTGCATTTTCGAATGTAAAATGGTGGAAAGTGGTGCGGAAAGTGATTCGAGTAACAGTTCCGATGGTAGCAGCAGCGGCGGCAGCAATAGTTCCTCCTCCAGCTCTAGTAGTGGCAGTAGTAGCCCAAGTAAAAGTGATGCTGGCAGCAGCCAAAGTCGGCATAGTGCGAAAGCAAAAGATGATGGTGAGAGAGGCAAAAAAGAGTTAGAGAAGCCAGCATCTGAAACAACAGAGGTAGAGGCAGTGGTCGAGCCACGAGAGGCAGATGTGCAGGAGGAGAAGGATGCGAAGAAGGAGAGCAAAGCGGATCCGAAAGAGAAGGATGGAAAAAAAGGGGACGCAGACGACACTCTAGCAGTTGTAGCCACGTCTGATGCTGATGTGGTAGAAGAAAATGCAAACACAGAAAAAAAGACAAATGAAGCAGATGCAGAAACTGCAGAGAAACCGGATCAGCATAGGTCCACGAACACCAATGGCAGTCAAGATGCAAAAGACACCACCGATTCCCCTAATCACATAGAAGAAGGCGAAATAACCGATGTAAGTTCTATAATTGAAAATAATGCTCTCCAGATTTTATAGTTCCTTTTATTGACAGAAGGATGACGATGACTTGCCCATGCCGGAGAAAGAAAAGCCAGTTTCCCTTTCTAGTGCTATCCGGAAGCCTAGTCCTCAGGAGGATAGACGCAGACGTCGCCGGAGCTCGAGTCGCAGTCAAAGCCGGCGAAAACGTAGAACCAGAAGCCGGACACGCAGCCGCAGCATTAGTCCTATACGGCGACGCTCCAGTTCTTTGGAACGACGTCGTTTAGAGCGTGTCAAACGACACGAGGAGCGAGAAAAACGTGATGAGGAGCGAGCCAAAGAGCGGGAAAAACGCCATCGGCGCAGGGGTGAACGTACACGTTCTCGGTCAGTAGAGTCCAAATCATCCGACCCACCTCAACCCACACCCGATAATGCCACCGTGACCGATCCCAAGGCCAAGATTACCGATCGTCAACGTCGAACTGTGGATCTGCTGACGTCACGAACTGGCGGAGCCTATATACCCCCGGCCAAGTTGCGTCTCATGCAGGCCGAGATCACGGACAAGGCATCGGCTGCCTATCAGCGAATTGCCTGGGAGGCCCTCAAGAAATCCATTCATGGTTTCATCAATAAGGTGAATGTTACCAATATAGCCATCATTACGCGGGAACTGCTCCATGAGAATATTGTGCGAGGGCGAGGCCTCTTGAGTCGTAGCATTATCCAAGCTCAGGCTGCCTCGCCCACCTTTACCCATGTATATGCCGCTCTGGTGGCAATCATCAATTCCAAATTCCCAAATATTGGCGAACTGTTGCTGAAGCGTCTGGTCATTCAGTTCCGACGTGCTTTTCGCCGAAATGACAAATTGGTTTGTATGTCGGCCACACGTTTTATTGCCCATTTGGTCAATCAGCGAGTCGCCCATGAGATTTTGGCTCTGGAGATCCTCACTCTACTGGTGGAGACTCCCACCGATGATTCTGTGGAAGTGGCCATTGCATTTCTGAAGGAATGTGGCATGAAGCTGACAGAGGTTTCCTCCAAAGGCATCGGTGCCATTTTCGAGATGTTGAGGAATATCTTGCATGAGGGGAAACTGGATAAACGAGTTCAATATATGATTGAAGTGCTGTTCCAAGTGCGCAAAGATGGCTTCAAGGATCATCAAGCCATTGTGGATGAGCTGGAGCTGGTCGAAGAGGATGATCAATTTACGCATCTCATGATGTTGGACGAAGCCACCGAAACAGAGGACATATTGAGTGAGTGGTGATTTTTTTAAAGCTCAAAACTAGTCGTTATGTAATGTAATTCAAGTTCTTACGTAACCGATTCAAATATACCGGTTAACCTTTAGGAATTCCATAGATTCGGTTTTAAATTCATGCTCCCAGAAATTTTTTATTTGTATCGGTTACATAAAGATGATCGTAATCGTGTCCCTTAACAACGTCTTAAATCCTTGTCAAACTCTATTATATACTCTCTATGTATATTCTGATATCGGTTATGTTATAAGCCTTATGTAAAATAGAATACTAATGCTTGATGCTTAATCCTTTTTGCAGATGTCTTCAAATTTGACGAGAATTTTGCGGAAAATGAAGAGAAGTACAAGGCACTGAGCCGAGAGATATTGGGTAGCGATGCAAGCGGTTCCGACGGCAGTGGTTCGGGCTCAGATTCCGACTCAGGCTCAGACTCCAATTCCAATGGCGAATCTGGTTCGGGGGCGGATCAGGATGGTGGTGAAGGCAAACCGGACGCCGGCGATATTATTGACAGTACGGAAACGAATCTGATTGCCTTGCGTCGGACGATCTATTTGACCATCAATTCGAGTTTGGATTACGAAGAATGCGCCCATAAATTGATGAAAATGCAACTAAAGCCGGGCCAAGAGGTTGAGCTGTGTCACATGTTTCTTGATTGCTGTGCCGAACAGCGAACCTATGAAAAATTCTATGGCCTGTTGGCCCAGAGATTCTGCAACATCAACAAGGTGTATGTGCCGCCGTTTGAGGAAATCTTCAAGGATACTTACCAGACGACACATCGTCTGGACACGAATCGCTTGAGGAATGTAAGCAAATTCTTTGCCCACTTGCTCTTCACCGATGCCATTAGTTGGGATGTCCTGGAGTGCATCCAGTTGAATGAAGATGACACTACATCGTCGAGTAGAATCTTCATTAAGATTCTATTCCAGGAGTTGGCCGAATATATGGGACTGGGCAAGCTCAATAATAAGCTCAAAGAGGAGGTTTTGATAGAGAGTTTGGCCGGATTGTTTCCCAAGGATAATCCGAGGAATACACGATTCTCGATTAATTTCTTTACCTCAATTGGTCTGGGCGGACTCACCGATGATTTGCGGCGTTTCTTAAAGAATGCTCCAAAGCAAGTTCCTGCCATCAATGCCGAAATTCTGGCCGCCACCACTGCAAACGCTGCGCCGGTAAATGATGGTGGCAAGAATCCGTTCAAGGATAAAACTGGCAAGGAGATCGAGTCTTCCTCCTCTTCTTCTAGCTCGAGCAGTGGATCAAGTGATGAGGAAGAGCAGCAAAAAACATCAACAAGCGATGAGGATAGCGATAGTGAGTCATCTAGTTCGGAGTCCTCAAGTGGACCGCAACGCAAGCGCAAACGCCAGGACAAGCACAAGAAGAAGAAACCGAAAAAGCAAAAGCTAAGGGACTCAAAAAAGAAATCCAAAAAGGAGAAGAAACGTTCTGAAAAGGAGAAGAAAAAGGCATCGAAAAAGAAATCGAAACGGAAACGCAAGCGTGAACAATCGACCAGCAGCTCAAGCTCTCAATCCTCGTCCTCCTCATCCTCCAGCTCTTCTAGTGAGGATAGCGATCGTGGCGAACCCAAGGCCAAGATCAAACGGAAGGAGCATAATGACAAACAACAAACTAACAACAAATCCAAAGGCAAATCCAGAGATAGTGATGACTTCAATTTGGAGGGACCCGTGGCAGCATCACCGCAACCCAATGGACATGCGGGACGCAGAGATCAACGGCGAGCGCCAGAAGAACATAGAGAAGAGCGTAGACCTCGTGACAACGATCGTGATCGGGGGAACGGGAGGGAAAAAGAACGTGATCGGGGAATTGAAAGGGAAATAGAACGTGATCGAGGGATGGATAAGGAGAGGGAACGGGAGCGGGAACGTGATCGGGTGTCTTGGAGGGATCGTAATAGAGGGACTGAGAAGGAAAGGGAAAGAGATCGTAACAAACGTGACGAACGGGAATCAGAGAGAGATCGAGATCGTGATCGCCACCGTGAACGAGATCGTGATAATTCCAGGCGGGAACGCGACCGCAGCTCACACAGAGGGCATCGGCGACGAAGTGTATCGAAGGGTCGGGCTTAACTTTAGACTCTATATATACATTATTCTATATACCAATTTTCTCCTATATTGTATGTAAACTGTGTACAAAGAACCGATCTAAAAACAATTATAAATGTACAAACTGTCAAGGCAAAAACTTTATTTCAATTAAATATCAATATTCTAATTTCCTGCATTCCGTGGATGTGGTTCCTTACATACGGCTTCCCCTGGGAGCGCAAACACAGGGGGGTCATCAATGATATCTTCATGGATAGCTTCAAAAGACACTTCTTCCATATCTTGTGAGACGTTGATCGTGTGACGAATGACATCTGAAGAGGTGGGTCTTTTTGTGACCACCATTTCGCCTTTTAGAAACCAATCTAGTCTTATTTGAGGCCAAATGAGACCCCCAATCATACGCGGAATCGAGGTTAAATCTTGATTATCTGCCGCCACAAATGCTCTTGGATACATATCCCATAAGTTGGCTCGGGCCTTAGGGAAAACAACTACATTTAATTCCACCACACCACCTAGAAGATCCGGACATTTGATCTTTGTCATTGACCTCAAAACTTTTTTTTTGCAATCAATAATGGAATCGATATTCCATGAGATGAGATTGTGCTGCTCGGATCTACCGTTGGAAGAAGGAGTAAGTATCCTAAAAAACGCCGCTTTTGATTGGTGCACCTTCTGCTCGTATCGAGAACTGGCGGCGAGTATACTTAGGTCGTATTGATGACTACGTTCTCTTGTTAGCAACCAACCCCACGTGCTTTCATCATTATTATCAACTATACAATCGCCCAACTTTGTTTTGACTGTAAAATTGTGGCCAAAATTATTGGCAATGGCTTCCACATACCACCAGGGCACATTCAAACTGTAGTGACACTCGAACCATTTGTGATCGGACGCCCAATTCATAAACCAAGCACACGATTTAAGGAACCGTTGGCTATCGATTGATCTATCCCCACTCTCGGTTGACTCTATGACGAAGCCTTGCGTTAAAGAGTTCCAAAGGGAAGGAAATATTATAGTTCCCAGTCTGTTGTGCTCAAACATCGTGCATCCTAGATCGATAAAAGCCCAGTTGGTCAAACCGAGCATTAGGGATCCATATCCCAGTGTTGTATTCAGAACATCTCTCGAATTGCGGAGCATCTCCACATTGCCATCGCAGTCACTCACAATTAAACCACATGCTCTTAGGATTCTATGGTTTGTTAAGCCTCCAGAAACCTGGTATTGAAGGCTGTGAATTTTCCATTGATGTAGGCAAGGGCGTTGAACTTGGTCCTTTAGAAGGGTTACACTTTCATAGGCAAAGTAACCTAGCGGATCGCAGCGCCACATTTGATGGCAATAGAGTCTTTTTCTCCTAATGTCAGCAGTTTCGTCTAGTAAGTCGGGCAGGGAATAGTTTCCAATTTTCATGGGCTCACTTGAGTTAAATTGAGCTGGCCCAAAGATGCGATCCCGCTGATCCTCTTCGGGTCTTGGATACACTCCGAAGCCATTAAATCGAGAGGTGGCCAAGACTGAGGCCTTTAGATGAATCCGCCTGAACTCGTTTTGGCTGCAATATAGCCCGATCATGTGATTCAGCGCTCGGACAGTATCCTCTGATCTAAGAAGTGTTGTGGAATTGCTGGGATCCATGGCTCTTCTGAGATAACAATGCACTTGCTTGGCAAATTCAAAGTTGCCTGATCTTGTGGCAAAGATGCCCTGGCATAGGTGAAAGACCTCTTTTTGTTCGAAAGTTTCCCGTGTGGCATTCACCACGACCAAGCAAATTCGTTGAAAGTTACCTGGTATATAGACCAGGCTTGATTTTGGCATGAACCGACCTTTCATTATCTTCTCGTCCACTTTCGAGTCCGTGGTATTGGAGTATGTTACATCTATTGTGTATGCATGATTCCACCAAGAGGTTGTCGTAAAGGCAAGGACGTAAGCCATTAACCACGATCGTTTTGTCCAGTCTAATTTAACTGGAATGAAGACAACATTGCTGTGATGCACTTCTTCGCCCTCCTTGGTCTTTAGAAGCACCTGGTCTGTAGCTGTTTGAGTGATCAGTGAAGAGTATTCATCTATAGTACGAAAATACAAAGTGCTTGCCTCCAATTCAGTGCCGATTTGCAGTTTGTCCGAGGTTGTCAAAGCTGGAGACCAACTTGCTTTTATATCTTCAGCTTTCACATACATATTCAAGGCCATCTCGTTGACAGCGGAGGAATTGTATACCAATTGGACAGGATCAACGGTTAGCGTCTGCAGCATCAGCAAGCGAAGAAATGCTGCCTCATCTAAGGAGCTACCCTCATTCATCTGCAAAATGGTAGCCATCGAAAATACATTCAATATGCGACTACAAGGCTCTATCTCCCCAATCTGGTACATATCGGATTCCATTAGCTTTATGATTTGCTGTCCCAAAGCTGACACTTTGCACTTGGGTGACAGATTTTGTGGTCCATTATTTATATCCACACTTATGGCCGGCATATCACCAAAGCTGTGACCAACTGTCCCGTATTCCAAGCGATAGGGCACTAGGGGATCAGCCCACATATGCGGACTATATATATCATTTGCTGGTGGAGCTGGTCTAGAGATTGGCTCCAGAAACATCTTTGCTATTACAGCAAACACATCTGGAGCAGGATCACTCATGCTTACAGGTCCTCGTGGAATTTTACTTTTATTAATATGTATGTATGTACATACTAGAGAGCTGCATGGCTCCATTCACAAGAAACTTAAAATGAATGCATTCGAAGTGAGTTGAATTGGCTTCTCACTCAATCCATTTAATTCATTTTGACAATTGTTAATTCGAATTTGATATTTTTGTCACTCATGCAGCTCTCTAGTACATACATATACTTATTGAAATCGATTTGTTTAAGAAATGTTTCATTCAACTCATCATATGCGGCCACACTGTGTTTTAATAATTTTTTATATCGACTTAGGGATACCCTGTCAAATAAATTAAGAGAATTGACTTCTCATACCGATCAGAAATACATATGTGTACATATATCCTTTATTGGTTCGGATTTCTTCTGCTTGTTACATATGTATATTTTAACGAATTTTATGGGTTATCTCATTAAGGCGAAAGGTTGCCAGACTACATTAATGTCAAAAAACGTTTCACAAAGCATCTTTGAATTTACTTTCTAAGCTAATTCAGGCCATTTCAAATTTCAACAATCCAAAAAACAAAAAAAAAAAATGGATTTAAAAATTGCATCAGGATTACCACAAGATCCTTGGGATATAGCTGAAGCTATATTTGGAAAGCGTCTGAAACTTTCAAAAAAGGAGCAACATAAATCTAATATCCAGGCTATGGCATTTATACAAAAAATATCGAAAACCAAACCTTTTGGTTGGGTTACCTCAATGAAAGATTGGATGGATCGCAGTACTTTGGAGCAAGAATTATTAGCATTAATGCTCCACTTCAAGGTGATTAATCATGATCTAGAAGATGGCGATGTGTGGGAACCACCAATTCAAAATCTACCCGAAAGTATCATTATTTTACGAAGTTCTCGAGGTACACTTTTTCCCTATATTAATGATCCTAACTATTTCATGACCAGAAGAAAGAAGTGTGAAGCAGCAGGAGATTTTAAGGGGGTGGATGGTCACCAAAGCAACAGAAAAGTGGAGACTGCTGAGAATCAGCATGTAGTTTTGGAAGATAATGATTCAATATCAAATCATTTGATTCTAAAGCCTTATCAAATTCATGAAATGGATTCACTTTTTGTACAATTATATGACTTTGATTTGATCAACATGATGGAAGAAGAGGATTCAAATACAACTCCGATAGTATCTGCAGTTCAAGAAATGGAACCCCTTTTTGGACAATTGTTCGATTTGGGATTGATTAAGAGAATTTGTAAATAAATTTAAATTAAAATAAGTTTTATAA
This sequence comes from Drosophila sucinea, assembly GCA_018150745.1. Classification (NCBI taxonomy): domain Eukaryota; kingdom Metazoa; phylum Arthropoda; class Insecta; order Diptera; family Drosophilidae; genus Drosophila; species Drosophila sucinea. The sequence goes on along the minus strand of JAECWP010000154.1, from coordinate 24,927 downwards.
ATGATTAATAACATTATGTTTCCGTTAAATAAAACTTAATTTAACTATGTACTCGATGTCTTTTTAATTTTTTGTTACTGTTTTTAGACAAAACAAAAATGCTTTCAAACTGCTGTGTTGACTTTTGAAAAATATGTTTAGGAATATTTGTAACAATTTGAGACAAAGTGAATCGGCTAAGAACTGTTTTGAATTGTGCTTTCTTCAGTTCAATATATGTACATAAATAGGAAACATAAATGAAAACAAAGCAGTTTCATCTCTATAATATATAAATATATATATTTTTTTTGTAAAGATGTTTCCATTTTAAATCAGATTTAAGGAAAAGGATTTAACAATTATCGTTTTTGCGAAACATAAAAAAGAAAGAAAACTATTAAATTTATTATAATGTTCTTTCAACATTAGCCATAGGCAAATACTTAAAAAAATAATAAGTAATTATGTTAGGATTAAACTAGAAAAAGGCTCGGCTGCTCAAGTTTGACAGTTAAACTAAGCTTTTCCTGGCTTGGGTGGAACTGTTTCAGGTGTTTTGGGTGAGACATCATCATCACTGCTGCTTGAGGAGGAGGATGAGGAGCTAGAATCATTTGCTTTCGTCTTCTTCTCTGGTATTGTATAGGGGAATTTTTGTGATTTCTCCTCGACAGCTTGCTTAAGACGCAACAATGCTGTGCGATTGATATTCTCCAGGGAAACATCCTTAATGGCATTGGAAACAACATCCAGCGCTTTATCTGTGTTACCCTTAGTCGTTTGGATGTCAATCAGGCAGGAATATGCATTGCCAATGGCACCCTCCGATATTTTGCTGCCCCTCAACTGAGATATCACTGTGGAGGCCAGTTTCTCATCTTGCTGTTCGCGAGCCGTTTGCAGGACACGCTGGAACATGAGACGTGGAGCACTGGAGAGATATTTATCCCAGATTTGCTTGGAGGCCACCTCCTGACCATTGGATATCAAATGCATCCAGAGTACATTCATGGGACCCAATTGATTGTGGGTAGCATATTTCTCAGCAAGCGATTCGTCTAAATTAAATATCATAGATTAGTTAGGAATTGATAAAAGAGATTGGTTTCCATTCACTTACATTGCGACACCAGTTCGGGATGTTTGTCCAGTATGCCCACAGCTCCACCACGGGGAAATTTCTCAGCCTGTTTAGCTGCCTCTTCGGGTGTTTTGACCGCATCGATTTCTGTGCTTAATTGCTTGATGAACTCTTCCGCTTTTCCAGCCACTATATTGGCATGACAATAGCGATTATCAAAGGACACCAGACGCTTCTGTTCATCGTTTAGTTGTTGGCCAATTTTTCGCAGATTCTCCAAATCACCGGAGGCGGCAATTTTATTCAAATAGAATTTGAATATCTTTGGCTGCGGATGAAGTTTCTCAGCGAGAAGTTCTTCCACGTATTTGGTGGCCTCGACAAGACGATCGGCGCGAACCAAAAGTTCTATGAGACGTGATGTATCCAGAGCACTGACCTTTTCGCCACTGATGAAGTTCTGCTTATAGGCAATGGCTCCTTCTACATCGTTGGTCAAGATGGCTTTGCGGAAACCCGTGACATTGGAGGGTGCTTTGAGAGCTGCTGGTGAATTTTTCTTTGCCTCTGGTTCCTTCTTTATTGCTGCTGGTGCTAGCTCATCCTTAACTTCCTCCGCATTAGTCTGTCGTTTTGGACGTTTCGTTTTGGTTGACTGTTGTGGTTCTGGGACCACAAATGGTACATCAATGTTTTTGCGCTTCAGCAATTCGGCCAGTTTCAAGAGGAAACCATCGGTGGGGAGTACCGTTTCATCTTGCATTTTTGTCCACAGACCCAAAGCCTTCTCGGCCTCATCTGCCTTGTCGTAGCTGAGGAGAAGTGTGTAGTAGATTTTATTTCTATCAATGTGTCCCAAATCTTTGGTGGCTTCAATTAATCCCTCGAGGGGCTGCAGCAATCCTTCGCTGCGGTATCGATCGCAGGCACTGCTAATCCTTTGGGGGCGAGTGCGCAGACCAGGAGTCTCCAGAATCTTGCGTGCTTGACGTACACGACCACATTCCACAAAGGAGAAGACCAAATCATATAAACTATTGACTTCGCCATGGATACTGGTGCTTAAATCGGTTAGGCGCTGCAGATTTGCGGCATCTTCCTTTTGGATGAGGCGGCATGCCAATTCGTTTTTCCATGGAGTAGATTTATATTTCTGGCAGATCTCCTCAAAGGTATCGATGGCTTTGGGTATATCATCCTTGGCCAAATGAACTTTGATCAAAGGTCCCAGTAGAACGTTGGTGGGAACTATATAATTATTCAACACCAGCGTATCGAAAAGACGATTTAATTTCTCCGCTTGACCCGCCTCGGCTAGGGCATTGAGCACACGCCACACAGTGCTGACATAATTGAAGCTACCTTCGCTCTCATTGAACACGGTTTCCTTTTTATTGTCTTCCAACACTTTAAATGCGTCTTCTACGCGTTCTTCTTGTATCAGGAGATCAGCTAGCCGAACAGCCTTAAAGTTATCCAATTGGAAACTAGATTCCTTTGCCTTCAACTTGGCATAGGAGGCCAAAGCATCAGAGCTGCGTTTATGATGGGTATAAAGATCAATTAACTGGGCATGGATGCCAATGGGAATTTGGAATTTTTCAGTTTCCAATTTCTCAATGACCTGCAGGGTCTTCTCGAGATTTTGAGAGCGGAAACAGGCATTCAATAGTTGGCGTTTGATATTATTGGCATTTTCACCCTTGGCCTCCACATTGGTTATAAATCGTTCTAGTTCTAGGGGAGAGAAATGATTCAGTATCAGGGAACACCTCTTAGAGTTGTCTACTTACCATCAATTGAGAGGGAATCCAAGGTACGTTTACCACTGTTAGGTAACGGTGTGGGTTCCAGTTCGCCTGAGCTAAGTTTGCCTAACAGTTCGGAAACCGTTGGTGTCATCTCAGAACCTATTAGCTCGGACAGAGCGGTGGCTTTGCTACTACTTATCGATAGACCCTGCTTGACCAAACCATCAAGAATCTTTTCCAATATAGGCACACGATCTCTTTTAAAGTAAATGGCTGCCTCTTTAACTATGCTGCCTACCACATCCGATGTAAAGCGTTCTCCAGCAGCACCTCCACTAGTGGTAGTGGGAGCTTCTGTCTCACTGGTCACCTGCTCCTCCTCCACCTCGGATTTGGTAGCACGCGCCTGCAAGCCCTCATGTATTTGCCTAACGCAACGTATAAATGATGCATAATCCTTGGTATGGCTAAGAGCCAGTATCAAAGGCTGGCGGAAGAGTATAGGCACATAGTAGGCACGGTTTTGTTCCATAATTTTCGCAGCATCGGCCAATTGATGAGTGACCAAGGCGGAATATACGGCAGAGGTCACCGCAGTAGAATTTGGTACTCCGGCATCCCTTAGAGCAGTCACTATGCGATCCCAGTTTTTCTCTTTAAGATTGGGGATCACATAATCTCGTATGGTCTCCGAATTGGGGTACAATGAGAATTCGTGCTGCATGCGGCGCACAATATCCAGCACCTGATTGGAGTCTACGGAGCAGATCAAGGGCCAGAAATAATGCTGTCTAATGGGTAAGCCAGCGTTCTTCATCTCTTGCAGCAGGGGTAGAGCATTATTTACCACACCATTGGTTAGACCCGCCTCGGTGGCTATGGTCAGAGCTTTGGGATTCAAACCCTCCTCCTGCAGAGTCCTACAAATGGTCAAAATCTTCTCAACCGGGCGATTTGCTTTAACCAGCTGGCGGACAAAGAAGGCTCCCACATCAATCTGTTCGCCATTGACACGATTTGTCCTTGGCATTAGTCGAAGCAACTTAAGCGCAACATCCTCAAAGCCCTTGTTGACGAGGCGTAGGATAATATTGACCGCATCCTGATTAAAACCGGGCGATATTCGCAATTTTCCGAGAACTTCATCCGACTTTTCACCATTGCCGTGTACAGTTAGTGTATACACGATATCCAGCAAATCCTTGTCCAGCAAGATGATCTCTTTCTGCTCACATTCGGCCAGAGTTTCGTGTAATGCCGCTAGATCTCCATGGCGGGCAAAGGCACACAGCAAGGTGGTATATGTATCAGCACTGGGATCCAATCCCGCTTGCTTCATGACACCCAGTATGCCCTTGGCTGATTCCAAATCATTGGCCTAAAATGAAAATCGGAGATCAGTTTAAATAGATATCTATTGAATAATGTTTTCGCACCTGTGAGTGTCCCAGGATTAGGGAGTTGAAGACATTTTCATTCACTGGCAAACTCTTGGCCCGCATAAACTCTAAAATCCTGGTGGCTCCGTCAATATCCCCCTGTTGGCAATAGCGTGCAATTAGTCTCTGATAGGTTACACGATTTGGTTCAATGCCCTTGGCCTCGATCTCGGCCAGAAAATCGGTTGGCGCAAATTGGTGTTCATTCTCCAGATAGACCCGCAACAAGGCATTGTAGTGTGAGATGTCCATGGGTACATTAAGGGCATTCAACGTTTTCCATATTTCCTGGACCAGAGCAGTACGTACTTCGGGCAACTCTTCGGGCACGAGATTGCCACAGCAACGGATCACCAGGAGCGACTGCGAACTGGTCGCTGTACGATGTGTGCGTATCTCATCGAGAACTTCCTCCAGATCACGTCGTGAGATGCGACCAATGCGTCGCACATCCTGATCGAGCCGCTTGATTTGCCTGTCAAGGCTCAACTCCGATTTGGGAGCTGCCGCATTGCTAGCAAAGCTAACGGGGAAAGATTATTAGGTTATGTAAACTTTCGTCCCGCTTGTTTTTGCGTCAAACAATTATGTTTTCAATGGGACATCCTATTTGTCCCTGGCTGGCTGACTCATTCGAGTCATATCGACATTTACATAAAATATATCATGCATTGCGTAATGCCGGCACACTATTTTACTTACTTTTGGAATTGGCCGCAAATACATGGGGCATTGGTCAGCAGATTGCTGCTCTCGTTCTCACGCACCGAATTGACCACCACGTTTCTTGTGAAGCCGGCAAAGTAACGTAACAATTTCCCCGTCCGTAATATGGAAGCCATGATTGATATATATTTTATTTAATAAAATTTATTAATCAAACTTTGCTTGCAGGCACCAATGCAGCGCGCTTGAGGTGGAAAAAGCATCGATGGTATTATCGATACATCGATGTTTTTGTATTTTTGGCAAACATCGATGTTCGGTCATCACTATCAGAATTGATTAAAATACTTAATCCGTTTCATTATACAATCGTTTACATTTCTGCGGATAAAAATGTAATCATATCAATTATTATTTTTAAAGAAAACTATATCATCAACGCTTTAACAATGAATGAAAGTTTTCATTTTTATTTAAACTAAAAAAAAAAAAAAAATCGAAGTTTTTAAATAAATTGGAAACATAAAATTTGTTCTATCATTTTGGTTTCTGTTTACTGAGATATTTATAAATGTTGTTATTTAGGCCTGTATACAAAAAGAATATAAAAATATGGACATAATTCAATAATTTTAAACATGCCTCGCAAACATCGATGTTTTCTTTTAAAAACATCGAAAACATCAATGGTGTCATACATCGATGTTTTTCCAACAACCGTAGCGGTTGTCGATACAATCCAGTTGTCGATAGGCGTGATTCACGAACCAGGGATAAGAAATACTTATAAGTCGTTGTATTTCGATCTTAAAATAGTTTTCAACTATATTGTTTTCTTTATAAAGCAGATCAAAGTAAAGAAACTAAAGTTTACAAAATGGTTAATCAATTTGTGAATTCGTGAGTATGACCTTAACTGGCAGCGTCGTGAGTCCACAATAGCTCATCTCTGGTTTATGAGTGTTTACACTGACTTCCGTAGTCTTAAAAGACGTTAAAAAGTTTATGTTTAAATATGTATTTGAAAAAACCATGAATATGAATATCTTTGTTCTTATCATAAAAAAATTTGAACTAATACATGTAATTTATTGCACCATCTAACTATCCTTAGTTAACATTTTTTTTTTTGCAATATCGCAAAATATCTTAAACAGTAAGTTTTTACAATAACCGAAAAAAATTTGAAAGTTCTTGATTTATTTTAAATTTTGAAAAGGTTATACTGGTATACTGATTGTGAGATATACATATCTTGATTCGGCAGTAGATTTGAATTTATTTAGTAACATTTGGTGTATTTGGATTAAAATTAGTTGTACATTTTCTAAGTCTAAGAACATGCAACTGGGGTTATAATAGGTAATTGAAGAATTCTAACAGTGATCTTAATTCAGAGGTACAGCATAAAGTATGCTTTAGTTTCAATAGTAGCTTTCAGTGACTTCACGGTCATTGCAATGAAATGCAACTGCACTAATACATGCCCACCTGATAAAGAGAAAAATGATGAGCGCATGTTTCTCTTTTGATTTTACCCCGTTCAAGAGAGACGGAAACAGTGTTGAGTTTAGCAACTTTTTTTTTTATATTTTTGTTTTCTTTTTGCATTTGCTGTTTCTGCCACTGCTGCAGTCGACGACGCTGTTCACAATAATGACGACGACTGAGACGTAGCTTTCTTTTGTGTCCGGCCATTCGATGTGCGGCTGCATTTCATTTGCAAAAGTTTCGTTGCACATTGCGGGTCGAGAGCACGGGTTTTCGCGAACGTTGAATGTCGTCATTGTTGGTGCTGCTACTTGCTGTTGTTGTTGTCGTTGTTGCTGCTGCTGCTGCTGTTGGTGTTGGCTGTGACTGTGTATGTGCATAATTTCTTGTTCCATCGCACAAGTATTTCTTTGCGGTTTACGCGTCATTGTCCGTTACATTGCATTTCGCCGTCGGATTTTTTGCGCTTGGCCTTTTAATACATAAGTCATTGTCGTCGGTGTTTTGCTGGTGTTGCTGGTTGCTTTCGCTGGTTGCTGCAGTAGTCAATTTGCATGACAGGTGCATTGTGGGATCAATTCCAACACTGGTAAGCATCATGCACACTGTCATCTCGATGACGAAGAAGAGCGATGATAAATTTGCCGATTAAAGAACACATACATTTACATACATATATGTAGGTATGCACATATGTATGAGATATGTATGTGCATACATACATATGTACTTTTTAGCAAGTGCGCTCTGCCTGCATTACAAATGAGAGGGAGAGCCAATGCAAGAGACTGAGTGGGAGAAAGAGAGAGCAAGAGAGGGAGTGAGAGAGAGCCGACAAAAATTGCAATACACACAAACAAATTGCCACGCAAAAAGGCGGCCGGCTCGCAGCCCCCCATCGATCCCTCTAGTCCCCCCCCCCCCCATTTTCCACCACATATGTACATATATGTACTAATGTAGATACATGTATGTATATAGTGTCTGATTGTTTCTCTGTGTCCATTGGATGCACTTGGTGCGATTCATTTGATTTTATTACCATTTTTGCTGCCGCTGCGTTGGCGTCGTTTCGCCGTTGTTCCGTTCCGTTGTTGTCTCGGTCTCGGATCTCGGGTCTCGGTCTCTCTGGGCGCTGGGGGTCTTTCGGTTTTCGCTAAAACATGGCAACCCTGGCATACCCACACACACTGAAATGCGTTGGTGAAAAAGTTCTCTACCCTTTTTGCCAGTATGGAGCGCGACTTTGAAATGCATGGAACACCAAATTACTAATTTCAAGTGCAGTTTCGTAATGAATAGAAATTCCAATCAAATTGTACAAATTCAAGTTCCCAAAAGACTCTCAATAATGTAGCAAAATATAAACGTGTTCAACAAAAGTGTTAATATAAATTCCAAAAAAAATCTATATACATATGTAATTCAATCAAAAATTTCAAATGAAATTATTTAATTATAATTTGCAAAAAAAAACGTTCAAACAAAATGGCTGACCGAAAGTTGACACATAGACGAAAATTTTAATTCCATTGAATCGCAATTTCCTTAATTCGATGATGACCTACGACAAAGGAAATGAAGTCATACCAATACACCAAAGGCACACATATGTATGTATGTATCTACATACACACACACACAAACACAGAGACACACACTCTCACATACAGACACTCAAAGTGCAGCGGGCCCTACCAAACAACACTAACACCAACAACAACAACAACTTAAACGTCGACTGCACTGCGCATGCATCTCACACACACATTTATTCAATGTATTTGTGTGCTTTGTTCATCAAGAGAGCAAACGAAAAGAAACGGGGAAAAACGCATTTACAAGTCAAAAAGGAAACTTTGAACTAAATTTAAAAAAAAATATATCAATTAAAATTTTTCAAATAGTTTAAGTAATTTAGGAAATTCTTACAATGTTATTCTACATTCATTTACTTTTTTTTTTTTTTCTTGAGCATTTTCGATTTTTTTTGTCGCGTTTTTTGCGCGTCATGCCAGCGGTAGTTGAATGCACTCGCGTTTTTCACTTGACTTCTCTGCTGATAATACGAGAGATTTGCATAGCGCAAATGACGCTTTTCCTCTTGTTTGTCATGCATATTCAGTAGATTCCCAAACATAGTTTCCATTAAATTGACTTCAGTGACAAAGAAACAGTTTTCTCTGATTCGTTTAGGTTTTTTTCAGGGTTACTTCTTAAAAGATATATTACCTAGATTACCTAAAAAGTTTCTTATATTGAATTCGACTAATTGCAAACGGCACAGTGAATTAAAAGATTTTATATCTTTGTGAAATAGTGCTTTCCAAATATATAGCATAGTAAAACTCAAAATGATCTAAGAGATATTTCTTTTAAGTGTGTTTAAAATCTAATTTCTATTCCCACTCAACCCTCTATATAGCATGGTTCAATAATTTATAGAGTTTACCGGCCACAAACGGGGTTTAGCAAACAATTTTTTAGTTTTGGAGTGCCTTTTTAACTCAGTTTTAGTTACTTTTAACACACTTATTAGTCGACGGCATTTATTTAATATATTATTGCTAAAAAACGTTCGTTAAATTTAGTATACAAAGTATAATTTGTTTTGTTCAAATATTTTATTAAAGAAAGTTTGTTTTAAAATATAGTTTTATTGTGAAAAACTTGATTGTTTCAAATGAAAGATAACCAACATTAAAATTTATTAGTAGGTTTCAAAATGCATTTATTAAAATATTATAGTAATATTTAGATTGATCAGACAACAAATTAAACAAATCATTCTTTTGAGTTGGATGATCTCAATCTTTTTATTTGTTGCCTTTTACAACTACGTGAGTAATTTTTTTAATTCCATCTTTTTGTTAGTTTTTCTCTATGACCTTGAGTGTAAATATCATGTGAAAGAATATGAAATCCCCCCGTCCCCTCTGACTGTCAACACTGCTTACATATAGACACACAAATTACTCATCAGCATTTTCATAGAAATCAAAACACAAACTATAGCGATAACTACAATTACATAAATAATAAAAACAAATAAAAAAAACTTTTAAAAACCTCAAGACATTTGAAACTGCGCACGCGTTGCTTTTATTTTGTTTTTAGTTTCGTATTGTTAAAAAAAGAAACAAAAACAAAATTATAAAATGGGCAAAATAGCAAAAGCAGAAATAAGGAAAAACGCCAAAGAAAAAAGTGCTTGAAAACGCAATTTAAGAAAGGGATAGCAAATGGTCAAAGCCAAAGGACAATGGTTCAAGTGCAAAGAGGATGTTGCAATAGCAACCAACACGCACACACATACACACACACACACACATGCACATACAATCGCAAAGGAAGTGCATAGATGTTGGTGTTGCCAGTCTGTGGTGAGTTTTGCCATATTGCGTATACGACATGTGGTAGAAACGACTCCTTGTCTCTGCTTGGTCAGCTATTTATAGAAGAGGAATCGGGAACTCCTGAACCTAGCTCATAGCCTTGATTCCGCCCTTGAACTAACATTCAGACGCCACAGAACCAGAGTTGATAATGATGATGATGTTGCCTGCATGTCGCCCACAATTCCATTTTAAACATACCCAGTCTGGGTTTTACACTTGGCTTCATTTCACAGCTGGAAACCAGTTGGCCAATAGTGATAGGGAAGCGGGGGGCGTGGCAAGGGCAGAGGCGCCAGCGGGATGCATGGCAGCTGCATGTGTCGCCAGTGAAGCGTTGACACTCGGTTATCTGTTCATCAAATGGTGGCTCCTTTTACAATAGCTTTTCCTTTTGTCCCATGTCCTTGCTGAAAAATGTATTACTCCAGGCTTTGACATTGATTTTGTATGTGTGCTGCTGTGTGTGTGTGTGTGTGGTTGTTGCTGCGGTTTTCAATTGCTCTGGTGTCCTCCTCTGACGTCTCAGTTGTCATCGTTGTTGTTTGCTTATGTCACGGCATTTCACTTGATTTTATTTTGGCTTTCCTATTTATGGCCCACATCAAAAAAAAAAAAAAAAATCGAATCGAAGAAATCAATAAAAAATCAAATTTCCAATAGATTAATTGATGAATTGTTTATGCAACTGCTAAATAAACAAAAGTGGATACCTGGCGTCACTTAAATGCAATAACATTGAAATCAGAACCTATTTGCTTTTTGTGATAACCAGGGACCGTAAATAATGATTATTTTTTGATAACATTTGAAGGTTGAAAATTAATATAATCATTTATATATTTAAAGCATCTACTTAATAGATTATCTATATTGAAATCATTTAGTTTAACTGAAGAATAAAAAATGGAAAACAGAAGAGAACCGAATAGAGTTAATATTTTTCCGACATCTGTATTAAATATAAGCTCCTCAGCTTAAAATAATGTTGTAATCTAAAAATGTTTTTTATTATTTGTCACAAAAAATATCCATTCGAATTTTTGTAACTTCTTTATAGATAAATTTCACTCTTATGACACAAATTTTAGTTGGTCTTCTCCGACAAATGTCTGTGCTGGGCAAGTGGCACATAGAGTTGTGTCTAGTCTTTGTCTCTAAGATGGTTCTTAAGGTTATAATTGAACTTAATTCCGTTTAGTAATCGGTATATAGTAATATATCATATTAATACTAATAGTTTTAGTATATTTCTAGCAGACTTCTTTTCAAAAAAGTAGTATTGTATAGCCCATAAAATACAGCATCCGAAAAAATAACATTATTCAAGGAATCAAGAATGGGTATGGGTAGATAAATAGCTGTCTTAGAGACACCAGCAGACTCACAATGAAAGTCAGCTGATTTGATTCACTTTTTGTTTTTTTTGTAGAAACAAGCAAGTTCTATTTAAAGTAGCTTTTGTAAATATTGGTAAAGATTTGATATCTTAATAATATACTTTAACAATGATAAAGAACGCCTGATTATGCTTCATATGAATGCAAAAAATGCATAAAAATTTAAATTGAAATTTAGAATTCGATTGCATCACTTAAAGCATGTGTCATCTAGAAAAGTCGGTAGTGCAAGGTCATCGTCACTTCGTTATGTAAGGCAAACATAGAAAGCACTTTGAAGGAAGTTCTTTGGAAAGATCCAAAATAAATGTTGCAATTTTGTTTTAGTGTTTTTTAATCTAACGATTTATTAATTATATTTAGTAGCAGAAATATTTGCCTAGTCTTATATAATATTTCTCATAACTTTTAATAATATCATCAAAGACGCAGGCAAAAATATACAAAAGATCGCTAGCCACACATCAATAAATTGATAAAAATTTAGGAATTTTATGATTCTCCTCTAAATAATATCATCTAGTTTGTTTCGAGTTTTATGTGACGTGTAATAAGAAGAAAATATCTGGTGAAATAGTGAAATCGAAATATCTATCTATAAGTATATCTATCTCTGTGATAATAATAATTGAAACTTTCGCAAACAAAAGACGGCGTAAATTGTTGGCAAATTGAATTTTGTGAGTAAATATGAGCAAATGTGTGTACACACACACACACACACACACACGGAGAATGAGAAAGATACTCACTCAGAGACTGAGATACAGATGCAATTGCGGTTACATTTACAGATAGATAAATAGATAGATAGAGGAGACAGGCAGAATTCAGTTAGAAAGAGTCAGAGGTAGCTACGATTCCCAAAGTCAGAACTTTGTGTATCTGATGCTCTGAAGATTTGTGTTGCCCTCTGCATTTGTATGTAAGAGTGTGTGTGTGTGTGTGTGTGTATCTATCGAATGCATTTTACGCTTTAAAAGGAATTTTGTAGTTTATGCATGCGACGACGACTATATAAAGTGCCTCTGCGTCGGCTGTTGTGCTATTCTATGACTGTACTCTGGCAACCATGGCAACATCATCATTATCATCAGCGTCATCATAATCATCTTTAGCCAGCAATGGCGGCATGTTCCCTGAGTCTCTATTCTCCTGCTTCTCTATGTGTATGAGTTCGCAAAAAAAAAAAAAAAAAACTAGCCTCAACAACAATGCAACTGCTGCTGCTGCTTGTGTTGCTTGTGCCTTGTGCCTCTACCTCTCGGCCTCCGTCTCTGACTTTGAGTCAAGTCCATGTTCTTGGTCTCTTTGTGTATCTATAAAATACTTTTTCTTCTTGTTATCGCTTCTTCTTTGGCCCCAACTATCCCCCCGTCGCCCTCCTTGTTGCCAGCTGCATCTTCCGGCTGGTTGCTCATTCTTTGGCCAAGACGTGCCTAGGATGGTGCATCAAGACTCTGAGACAGAGAGTGAGAGAGAGAGAAAAGGTGGGGAGGTGGCGTTATAAGCAGCTTAGTGCACAATTAAAGCCTTGTCTTGGCATATCCAAGTGTTTTCTATAGAACACTTTCTTGGAAATGATTTCAATTACGAAAAGCTGCTGTGTTTTTCATCTCAACAACATTATAAGGGAACAATTATTACGCATACGCACATTGTGACAATTTGGACGATGAGGTAAAGACATTAGACAAGTGAAATGCAAAGTTTTATTAAATCTGTTATGTTCTCTTTAAATGAAACGAATTAAAATTTAAAGAGCCAACATCTCGCAGGGTAAAAGTAGGTAAAAATATTCGATTATTTCAATAATCCCATTGGAATACAGGTTTACCTAATTCTGTGCTATGTCAAAGTCATTTAATTGTTGAAAAGTATTTGTTTTGTGTACTGTAATTTACTAATTGTTAAGTAAAGTAATTGAATTCCTCGCTCTTCCAAACTAACTGAGATATTATCATTAAAAGGTTGGTTCGAAATTTATCTCTATTAATTATTATCACATTACATTTTTTATAAACTTTTGTTAATTATTTACAGTCACTTCCGTTCTAGTTTTTGTATTAAATTATTATTATTTACCACATGCACATTAAGGAGAAAAACACTCCATTTATACTTACCAAAGACAACTCACACAAATTGCATATTCACAATGAGAAATGCAGTAACATTTGTGAAATTTGATTCATTTGGAAACCGCAGACAAATTGCAAATTCTGTGTACAGTAGGCACCTACAGCACATCCTGGCTGTCTGCTATCAATAACTAACAAGCATAATCCTGGCCTTTTAGGTTCCATCCTTCCATCCTTCCATCCCGCCACCGACTCTCTGTGAAATGGCAAATGGTCTCTCGACTAATGCCGCTTAGTTGCCATGGAGATAAAACCATGCCACAAAGACCGGAGATGAATTTCAACTCGTCAGGATTTTGTGTGTGTGTTTGTGTGTGGCAGCAATTTTATTGAGGTGTGTTCGTTGGCCCCCTTTTTATTGGGTATGAATGAGGTGTAGGACTAATGGTTGACTGATTTTTGACTTTATTTCTGCGCTTGTGCAACATGCCGAAAGATCAAAGCAGGAAACGAAATGTCTGTCTTCATTCATATGTATGTTGTGTTCTGCTTTTGCGATCCAGGTTGACCGACAAAAAGAAGGGTCGTGCGAAGAAACGAAAATGAGTCGTATTTAGAGCGTAACGAATGAATTACGAATGAAAGGGTCGAACTCCTGGCCTGGGTCAAAATTGTTTCTGATAGAACCACAATGTAAAGGTGGTAGTGAAGAGATAGTAGAGGGAAAGAGAGTCAAAGGAGCTTCTTGAAATTGTAAAGAGACAGCTTGAGAGTGAGCGGCGCATGGGCTTAGGGAAAAGGGTTCCAGCACTTGGCTCAAGTGAACAAATATATAGAAATGCAAAATTAGCAATTGGAATACCAAATTTCTGGTCAAATAAAGGTTATACATATTTTGATTTGTGACTTCCGATGAATAAAGAATGAACAAAATAAAAAGAAACAAAACTGTACATTTCGACCTTATCTTTGGATTAGTCTATTCATTTTGTTCATTTTCTACTCATGGATATCTTCAGTTTGATGGTAAAAACAAATATTATCCATCTATAAAAAAAGCTTAGCTAGTTTTAAAGAAACCATTTTATTTTCCTCTGCCTGATAGAAACTAGCTTGTTTCACAATAGATTTAAGTGTTTGGAGTGTGTACTAAACAGAACTTTCTAGTGACTTTAAGTAAATTGTATTCTTTCGAGCAGGTAACACTCAAAATGTAAATAATTTTTATTTGCTAGTATATAAATTGAAGAAAAACAAAGTTTCACAAGGACGAGAACTTGATCAGCCCCTTTCTACGCCAGTGGAGAAGATAATGTGAGGGGGAGACTCTCATGGAAATAGTGCAAAAAGGGAGCTTATTGTCTACAATTGAAAAATTTTGCATTTTTTCTTTTACTTTTTTTTTTTATACGCCAGCGAATGCAGTGTAATGAATGTCATCCGTTCATTTGAATTATGTCATCTACCCCTGGCACACATTCGGCTCAGACAGCTCACAGTTTGCACACACAACTGTTTCTCATTAGCAATACTCCCCGCCCCTCTCCATGCGCCACCACCAACCCACACACATACACATACAGATACAAACTATTCATCCATTGAGTCTTTGTTTCCGTTCTGCCATTTCATAAGCTTTTCACATGCTGACCAATGAATGATTAGCGAAATGGAATGAATAATATACTTAGTTATTAATATTTTGTTCAACTAAAACTTTTCAATATCTTTAATTATGCTTTGTGCACATTTTGCAAAAATATTTTAAATACCAAAATTGAAATTAATGGCAAAAACAATAAAAAATGCAAACGAAAAAAACACAAACACACACACACACACACATTATTAACGCCTTAGCAACAAAATATATGTATCTAAATAACTGAATACGTAGAGCAACAAACGAAAAAAAGCTGCACTAAACGAAGTGACATACGATTATTGACCGCCATTTTGGCATAGAGAATGGAGAGCGAAATAGCTGAAGACAAAGAGGGAGAAAGAGTGTGTATTAAATAGAAAGAGAGAGAGAGTGAGTGAGAGAGAGAGATGGAATAGAGCGTGAGACTATGTACATATATGCAAATGAACAAATGAGTAATAGATTCAAATGGGAAACTATTTATACATAGCTGAATATTAAAATTAAGGCATGAGATCTTTTTTACACAGAGATTGTTTAAGAAGTTTCACCATTCAGAGATACATTTCATTCAATTCCAACTATTTCGAAGACGTCATCGTTTGATCTCTGTTTTTTTTTTCCATAGGATTGCTAAAAACATGTTTTTATATTATTTGAATATACCCAAATGAAATTTATTTTGTGTTTATGTGAGATACTGTTATTACAGATCTTCATCTGAGTGATGAGTTTGTCAAAATTACGAAAATCACTTGTTCAAGCGGTCGTCTGTTTAACAAAGATTTAAAGACACAGATTCTTCTAAATGAGAGAAGAGTTCTTCTAAAAGTTCTTCTTGCTGCTTGACGAGAGCAAAGTTATCCTCATACTATACTACAACGAGAACTTTACACAAAATTTGTTAAAATCTTACAAGCTATTCAATTTCTAAAAAAATCCCATTCATATGTTTGGATTTAAATAGTGAAAAATACGTAATTTAAATATTTTCTATCTTTGTATGTACACTTTTTACTCTTTTCTTCTGGAACTAAATGATGTTTGATGGTACTGTCCATGGCAATATACATATATAATATATACATACATATTTTTCTTTTATAAGAACATAAAATTTAATACCTGCTCTTATGTGCATTATATTGCCAACTGTCTGGTGTCATGATCAAATTGATATTCTTGCGCATTAAGAAACTAATCGTTATGACTAGCTTTATAACGGGTTCTTAAGTCTAATAGCAGCAGTAATGTTCAGTTTCATCATATATTTTAATTGCTCATAAAGAGACGCTATTATTAAATTTTCTAGTGTCTAATATAGTAACGTTTCTCCAAGTAGATAATATTTATGCTGCCAATGTTCTAAAAACTATAGAGACAAAAGCCAATGCTTTTAAGCTTGCCAATCTTGTTTTAGAAATAGAAATTAGAAAATTAACTAACACAATATAAATGATGTCATTGATTAGATATCAATTATGCTAGAAAAAATGTTCTTTATGAAACTATTAAACGATTCTTAGTTATTCTATGTCTAACTTTCTTAGTTATTGGGAATTACTTTATTACATTACTTTTCGTTTCTGCTTTGAACTCTCTCGAAGAAGATATATCGTATGTATCTAAGACTATGTGAATACATCCTCATCTTCCAATGGAATGCTTCTTGTTTCCCCCGAGGATATTCTCTTGTTAATGATTCCTCAAAAGTGGAAACTGTTAGCTTTTCAACTCTGATGGTGAAAATATTTCTACGCTTTTCCTTCGTATGAGTGCAATGGGCTATGAAACTTTAGTCCAATTAGTGTGTCGATAGACAGCAAACACAAATCTAATTACGCATACGCCGCGTGGTCCGAAAAATGAAAAAGAATCAAGTGAGAAGGCAAAAACACAAAGTGAAGTAAACGAAACAATGCGAAAAACCGGTTGCATTTCTTCTTTCTGCTAGTACTTCCACTTATTTCTCTTCATTCAGTTCAAGGCAGCTGGCAATTAACTGCTGCTGCCGCCTCTCGCTCTCTCGCGGGCAAATGACAGGCCGAAACAACAGACAGACAGTTGAAAGTTGCAAGTTGCCAGTTGCCCAGTTGGTAGTTGGTTAGTTTCTGTTTTTTCTTTTTCAGTTTTTATGCCCCCCCCCCCTCTTTCTCTCTTTCAGTCCCTCTCTGTCGATGTGTGAGTGTTTTTTTTTTTTATGATTTTGCCCCTTTCACCAAGTTGAGGCTTCAGCTTCAGCTTCGCTTAGCTGCACTTGTTCCCCAATTCTCTGTTGTTGCATTCAATTGGCTTCTTTCTGGCTAACTTCCGCCTTGTGTTTCGGTTTCGGGCCAATTCTTTATAAGTTCTTCAAAGTTTTAGCTTGGTGGCATAAATTAGCTTTACCGTTATATATCCCAGAGAGACAGAGAGAGAGAGAGTCAGCATGAGAGGTAATACCAAATAGCGGGCATGGCTATATAATTTTTTAGCAATTTCAAGTTAAGTGCAAAAAGATTTTTATGAGATTGACTCGCTGTGTGCGATTTATAGAAATTATAAAGAGTTATCGAATAAAGAAATCTTTATATAGATATTAAAGAAAACAGAGAAAGTTTGCTTACAAGTTTTACTTTTATTAAAACTTTATCATTCTGATTTGGATATATTTCACCACAAATCATAATATACATTGTGCACCGATATCTCGTTAAAATTAATTTAGTGCAGCATACTTTAGGGAACTACAAAATCAAATTACTGAGTTCGTTTATATCATCTTTGCGCTTCGATACTTAACAGTTCTAATTTATTTTCCACGGTTATTAGTGTCAAGGGGCGAGTCGGTTTATTTAATCATGTCATTTATGTATAAATAAAACTTGCTTCACATATGCTGTTTAAATTAAGTAATGGCGACTGTCAACCGATTTTGTAACCCTACGGGATTGGAAATTGGAGGAGTGTCAGTTATATATAAAATGCACTTCCAAGACGGGGTCAAATTTGATTTTATCATAGTATTTTGTAGATCCTTGCTTTTTTTTTGTTTTCATCCGGCTATCCGGAATACAGTTGTAGTTCAATATCCTGTCTATTTTGCTAAGCAATGCCATCAAACTTGATATTATTGATTTTGATTTATTTTTGAATCACTATAAAACATCAATCTGGGACAAAATAGTCCCAATAAACCAAAAGTCTACAGAGCATGACATACATTTTTTGCTTATTTCTTGCAGATGTACATACATGTGTGTAGTCTGAGGTTCTACACTGCATTTCGTTAAGAGCAGTAGTTCTCTGAGGACTGACTAAGTGACATTATCCAAGTGAGTAAAGTGCCAAGAGACTGTGTCTATTATCTTAAGGGTGTCGTACTTTGGTTCAAGATACTTCAGGAAAAATCTAAAATGTTGGTTTCGGGTTTAATGTGCAGACGAACTAATGTTAGAGTAATAGCTCAAGGCCTATAGCTGTGTAGTTATTTTCTAACTTTTGTACGATATTTCTTAAAACTGTTTCTATGTCAGTTGTAGGTCTCTTGAATATTTTAAGGCTTTTCACGGTCGATTCGGTATCATAATATATGATTATTGATTTGAAATACATACATTTGTATAAAGTTCCCAATCTTGATAAAAGAATCTTTTGAATATATATAATATTAGCTTAATACTTATTAGTTTTGTTGTAATTACCTTGGCTTAATGTGTGAACGGTCTATTTTTCATTGTTATGATGTTAGACTACATAATGTCTAATATGTCAAAGGATTTATAAAAATCACGAAATGTATCTTTAGTAGAAGGTTCTTCTCAGTTCTCGATTCCTTTGTTTCAGTAAATATCGGGCCAATTCCATAGCATTAATAGATATAACTAGAATTACTCCAGATGGCAGAAAGATCAATTTCACGAATTCAATCTTCATAATTCTTAGACTGAGATCTTAATTTCGAATAGAGTCTTCTTCTGGATTTGCTTAAATGGTAAGAGCAATTCTTTCATTTCATTTCATCTATAGATTATGCTAGTCTTCTCGATATAACTTCTCTTCTCTCGCAATCTGTGTACAGACAGAGATTGGCATTGCATTGCATTGCATTAATGATGAAATTCAGGTTTGGCAACGTTCAAGTCAAATTCAAGAAGAAGAACAACAACACAAACGACAGGAGGATTGTGGCAAAAAATGAAAGAACGATCCTTCACCCAAGGGTGTATATGTAGAAAGAGAGAGAGAGAGAGAGAGACAGTGGGCGAGGGGAGAGTCCCCCTCGATATGTGGTTCTGTCTACACAATGACGTTGCATTTTTCCGCAATAAACGAGTTTTTTTTTTGCAAAGCCACTGTTTCCTCTCCTCTCTCTCACTCTCTCAAACCTACAATACGTATATACAGATATATATATATTTATGTATGTATGTGTGTGTGTGTGTGTGTGAGTATACATATGCTACAGAGCACGCTCTATTGGGTTCTCCGTCTACCTTCTGGGGCTTTATTTTTTTTTTTTTGTTTAGTTAGTTGCTATGTATGTTGCATAGGATTTTGAACCCGTTCTCTTCACTCACCACTCTTCACTTTGAAAGCCTCTCCGTACGTACGCTGCATGTGGCAAGCGTCGTCCATAACCTAACCTAACTTTTTCTGCCCAAAGCCTCCTCCGGTCGTTTGTGTTAAACGTTTTGTCTTGTCTTCTCTCGATTCAGTTGAACTGTTTTGTCAGGCGATTGTTATTGTGGCTATTGTTGTTGCTCTGTTTGTTTTGCCGATTTGTGATGACTGAAAAACATATATCCAACTATTGTAAATGCAATTGATAATATCTTCCCTCTCTCACCCTCTAATGTGTGTGTTAATTGTTAAATTAACTTTATTTATATGAAAACTGTTGACATTTCGCCATGAATTCATAATTTATGTGAAGCAATTAACGGTTTAATGAGGATGGTTATCTATCATAATGAAACGAGTTGAATAATGAGAAAAATTAATCGGGAAATCAGCAAACTTGCATCGTGGTGAAAACCAGAAAATATATACTATCAAAATAATCAAAAATCTATTATTATGTTTTTATGATTGTGCTTTAAAGGGATTCACTTTCAATTTTGGTATAATTTCGCAGTTAGTTGGCTTCATGTTGTTGTATTTTCGATTCGAAACAGGTATAATTGATACTTATATTTAAATCCTCAATATGAAATAGTTTTTTAATATCGATGTTGGTTATCGATAAAAAGGTCTTCTTGTTTGTACTCTCTTTTGGCTCTGTCATAACATTTAAAGTTCAATAATGAGAAATTCATTAGCAAATAGTAATCAAAATTATATGGATCTTAGATTTATCGAGGTTTTGATGGAGAAATTATATTGACACTAAAAAGTAGATCATTGACATTATCTTTATATACCTGTATTCCATGGCATTATAGTGAAAAGATGAAGTTGAAGCCTTCTCTGGGAGTTGGTTTTGAATGAATTATGTATAATTTATTAGTTCTTTGCTTCTTGCGTGAGCGGTGAGAAGTTTTTCGCTGGTTTCTTCGTTTTTATTAATATGCAACTTTAGCAATTTTGACAAGTTTTCTTATCAACTTTTTATAAGGCTTGGCGTATGAAGAGGAAAGATTTCTTTTAATGAAAATAATTGCAATTTTTGCATAATTTATGACTGCACCCACATAAAAGACTTCTCTACAGTTACCCGAGGTTCGTTTTTGTTCCCTTTATTTTTTCTTTTTTTTGTTTTTTTTTGTTGTACTCATAACTCACTCAAGTCAAAGACAACGACGATGCGTTGCAACTTGCCATCCCACTCTTGCTCTCTCTTTCTTTTACCAACTCTCTCTCTCTGTTTCTGTTTCTCTTGCGGTCTTTGATGAAATATGGCAAAGACGTAGCAATTTGTGGCACATGTGGGTGGCTTGAATAAAAGTTGACTTGACTAGGTTGCACTCTTTCGTTTTCTTTGCACTGCTTCTTCGCTTTCCATTGCAATCAACAACAATGAAAAATTACAAGCAACAGAAACAACAATAAAACGTATTTCCTGTGTGTGTATGTGCAAAATGAATGAAAGCCAGCAGAGAAAAAAAATTTAATTGAATATTCTGCAATGCAAATGCAGAAAAAGGAAAACCAAAAAAAAAAAAAAGAGAGTGACAGCAAATAGGGAAATAGGAAAAAAAAGCGTAAGAGATTTGCCCCGCTTCAACAAAAGAAAAGCTGCCCGCAAAATGTTTAATAAACAATTGGAAGTAACAACAAATAAGACTCAATGGGAAACATTTTTGCAAAGTACAGCAACACATTTAAATGGATTGGATCTATTGATTATTCTTATAAAGAACGTTGTAAAATTTATTACTCTACTTCCCTTAGAAAAGAGAAAGGAATAAAGAAGAAAACAAACATGTTTGATTGAAGAATGTCTAACATAAATGAACTTTCAGTTCTTCCTTTTTTCTTTATAGAAAAACTGTTGAAAATGTGTGAATAGAATTTAAATTTTATAGTTTTTGCATAAAGAAAAGAGATTGGCATAGTAAAAGTTTTATGGGCATATTTCATTTGGTCGTTTATCACATGTTAGGCAAAACATTTTCTTCTTGTTTTGGTACTTAAAAACATAATTGGCGTTCAATTTCATTACATGAACATAATAGTTCTTTAAGAAATAACAACTTCATAAAATTTTTGTATTCTTTGTTCTTATATTTCATATATTCAGCGGTGAAATCGTTAACGAAATTCAGTTGGTAATTATGGAGTATTTGGTATTTCATAGATTTTTGTACTGCATACTTATAGGAGTCTTTCAAAAATGGCGAAATTACTTTAATAAATCTTATATTAGAATTAAATATAATCTGAAATGGAAACAAATGAAAATAACTTTTGTATTTTCTTGATAGAATATTGAGTCTTATTTTAGTACTTTTTAAAAGAAATCATTTTGATTAAAATTTAAAAAAAACATGAAGACTTTATTGTTAAAATTTAATTTGGCTTGTTTTCCAGTTAAAGTTTTGAAAAATTACAGCTATCGAAAAGTTTCCATCTCAAATGAATTTTTGTGCAATGAGCATACGAAACGTGAAGAGAGCGAAAGAGAATGAGAGACATGGCCCCAGAGAGAGAGAGAGAGAAAGACAATATTTAAGCTTGCCAAAGAGTAAAATTTTGCAAGACAGGGGTAAGCTTTTGTTTGACAAACGGGAACAGTGTTTGCTCTCTCCGCTCTCAACTGCGCTGCTGCTGTTGCTGTTATTGTTGTTGTTGTTGCTGGTGGTGCTGCTGCACGTTGCGTGTCATTGACCTTTGAAAATTGCATTGCATGTGGCGCTGCCGACGACAACGTCGCTTATGTATGTGCCGCTGCTGCTTCTGCTGCCTCTGCTGCTGCTGCCGCTGGCTGCCTTTTCTCCGGCTACGTCATTCTACGATATTTCGCATTTTGTATTGCCACATGCCCAGGCTGAGGCCGAGGCTGAGGCAGCCTGCTGTCTGCCTCGGTCTGCCTTCGTCATCAAACCGCATACACTCACACGTGTGAACGTATGTGTGTGTGTGGCTGTGTGTGTATTTGTTTGTATGAAATTATATTAAGGAAAAAAAGAAAAATACATTTTGCTGCTTATCTGCTTCTGCTGGTGCTTCTTGCCCGTCTTACCTCCCACCCCCTCTCATCACCCACCTCCCCACCATTGTGTCTTGGTTCTGAAAGTTATTTTAATATCTTCTTCTTCTTGTTCTTATTCTTCTTCCTCTTCCTCGTCTTCAGCATATACTTTGCTGACTTTCTTCAATATGTATTTCTCTCTGCGATTTTTCGATTAAATTTGCCAAATGCGTTCGACATTTTTCGCTAATCTTTTGCAACAACAACTACTCCACCGCAATTACACCATCTCCATAACCATCTCCATCACGGTCTTCATCTTCAGCGACAAAAACTCAAAAAAAAAAAAAAAAGAAAAGGAAGAACTCTCAGCGACAGTCTGCGGTGCCTTCTTTTTGAGTTCATTGAACGCCCTGCCAGACATAAAGCAAACTCAATAAACGAACGCAGGGCAAATAAACAGCAGCCAATAAGAAATGCGAATGTGCAGATACAAAATCGGGCAAAAAAAAAATATATAAGAGAAGATTCGACCCAAGACGGCAACGACAACAACAACAACAATAACAACGACAATGACGATGACGACAAGACACACAAAAGGCAGGCCAAGGGCCCAACAATTAAACCCTAAGGGTGCTACATACACGCACATATCAATACAATATATATCCATACATATGTACATACAAAAAGATATATACCGAGTAGCGAAATACACACAGAGTATGAGATGATCATAAGAAACTTATATAAACTACAAAACGATCTTCTCATAGTATACGAGGGAAATCTATGAGCATTAAACTCTAATGATCATAATAGTGACAAAGGTTGCTTCTGATATTCTGATAGTTACTTATACATATATGTATGTAGCGTCTGAAGACAATTCTTCGAAAGAGATATTGTTTGTATCTGTATAAACATACTCAGACCCTAGATCAGAATATCATAAAGACAGAAAAGAAAGTTCGACAAAGTCTTATCACGATTAGTGCCAAAGTCATAGAAGTTATCTTTTTACTTTTCCTGGTATATGCATTGTTTTAGTTACTCCTAAGCAAATGGAAATGCTTAAGTCTGAAATACAATGTAAAACTAAATCAAACCAAAGGCAAAAAAAATACGGAAATTAATATTTGATCATGTCACGTATACGTAATTTTTTCGCATTTATAAATATGAAAGTATACAAGTGAATTAGGATCATTTGTGATATGAAAACCCAATAGATCAATGAGAAGCACACGTAGAATTTAATCCATCTTACTCCACAGAATTGACGAGACTTTTATAAGTATATAATCTAATATCTAGTTATATTGTTTATAAAAAATTATATAAATTGTTCAACTATATGTATGTACATACAAATTTTAGGAGGCTTTAAGGGCGATAGCTATTAAGCAATTAAATTTCTTTAGAAATCATGTGAAATCCATAGGAAATCCATATGTTTCTCTAAGATATAAATTTTGAAACTTTATAAAGATCCCATTTAATAACTCTCAGATTTTCATTCAAAAAGCGATGGAAATCTATCTGAAATCTAAAAATAAATCTTTGAAAAATTCCCTAAGAAACAAAAACAGTTTTTAATGTGCATTTTATTCATGAAAATGAAATTGAAAATTAACTATTTCATATGCGTAATTGATTGCATAAAAAGTTTTTAATTTAAACCATTAGCGATTCACTTTGGAGTTTCCGATGTTATCGTTTGTAAGAAGCTCTTTTGTATATTCTATAAAATTATTACACAATTTTTAACGGCCAACAAAAGGCCAGTCATAACAAGTCTAAGCTCCGTCTCAGTCCCAGTCACACAGACCCCGACCCAGACCCAGACCCAGTCCTCCAGTATCTTGGGCCATAAAAAGGAACAGTCAATGTTCCCAAAACAGAGTCGTGGCATGACGCAGCAGCAGAAGCAACCATGACCCACACCAACAAGCAGGAAGGAATGAAAAAACAAAAATATATCGCCCAAAAACAACTTTTGCAACTGTAATAAAAATACATGCATAGAGAAACAGTGAGAAGAGAACGGGGGAGGGAAAGAGAGAGAGAGAGAGAGAATTTGGGAGAGCGTTTATTCGCTTCAACGCCAAATTTCAATTACAATTACCAACACAAGGACATAAAAAAGGGACAGCATACGAAACCTATGTTCCACCATATGATGTAGACAAAGAACAGGATCGGAGCAGAGCGTCGGGCTGCGTGTTTGTGTGTGAATGAAGCGTAAACTACTCCCCAACTACTCTGCCACTCGAATACCTCTCTATATCAAATTAGAGTAAGAGTTTTTTCGGTGGATACCCCTTAGACATGGGTCGTATATGCCATTAAAAATGGCTGCTAACATCACTGCGAACATG